>JAOBYJ020096588.1:0-10534 GCA_025403565.2 Palythoa heliodiscus
TGTACGGGATTTTCACACTCGTTGGTTTTGTATCAGAAATCTCACTCGTTCGCTGCGCTCACTCGTTCGATTTCAGAACTTCTCCAACTCATGTGAAAATCCCGTACGCACGCGCTTTCCATGAATCTCTATTTAATTAATTAATTAATTAATTAAAAAATTAATTAATTGTTTTCTCAATGTTTTTCTAGCAAAACTGATACGCACCTGATTCAACCTTGGCGGATTCGATATATTCCTGTCCATTTACTTTCAGGCTTGGAGACGTGGTCACCTTCTTGTTGTTCATTGTAATTTCCAAGCCTTGCTGTACGTCAGCTGACATCTTTTTTAAAGTACTTTCTTTCTTTGACTCTGGGACTTTCATATCCATCGTTGCGATAACACTTCCTTCTCTCAGACGAGCGTTCGTGAAAAAAGCTTCTGGGTACAAGCTATTGAAGGCATTCAAACATTCTTCTTTGGCTTCTTCTTCTCGGCCCTGTACAACATCCGCGTATTCAACGAGGAAAGTAATTTCAATTTCAGTAATTTCAGTAATGGCATCATTACAACGGGCAGTTGACTCTGTCATGCTAACCATTCTTTGTGGGGAGTATCCATTTGGCGCCTGCAGATGGACCCCATTTTCGAGCTCAAGATCGACTTTACCTGCATATGTTGGGGAACTCTTCAAGGTAAATAACGCAACAACAGATTTCTTCTGGTTTGTACCTGTTACTACCTGTACCACAGTTATTCCATACTTCTCGTTTGACTCGAAGTTTGACTTTGAAGCAAGTACTGTGTAGAAACCGTCATCACTGCTGTATTTAGTTTTCATCATACCCCCAAAACGACTGGATGTTCCCTTTTTAGCAATTTTGATTCCAGTGTCGAAATTCGTTTGATCGAATTGAGTCTGACTTGCTGATTTTAAATGTGCAATGTCAATGAATACAGACGTATCGGCTGAAGACACGGCAGAACCATCTTTGTTTTTAAACTTGACCTTAAGTTCCAAACTGCATTTCAGTGGGGAACTTTTGTGATCGGGAACACTTATCATCATGTCAGATATAAACTTTGCATGACCCAAAAAGATTTCTGACAAAAGCACTGCATCGCCCTCATCCACTTCTTTGTTCCAGTTAACATCCATGATGGCTGTCTTTTCTTGTAATGTGCTCATACTTTTTCCAATGGAATCCTTAAAACCAGTCGTAGAAGAAGATAAATAACCCTGGATAAATGCAACGTCTACGATATTAAGAATGCAGTCCGAATTAACATCACCTAAGACATTGCTCTTTATACACGAGCTAAGCTGCTTCTTTGGCTTAACGGTAAGCTGCTTGTTCACTGTGGTGAAGGACGTCAAGCTGATATCAGGGATTCCGATTAATTTAGATGCAAAAACTACACTTGCCACGTCAGATTTCAAACCATCTGTACTTAAAACAGGCCCAAATATCCGAATAATGTTATTAGTGAGTTCAAATGGAAGTTTTGTATCCATGGAAACGAACTCGAGATGATTGGAGTTGAAAGTAAGCTTTACATCTAAAGCAAAAAGGCCAGTATCACCTGGATTAACCCAAATAGGCATTGTCCATGTCTGACCTTTAGTCAGCGGTGGAATAGCTGGGCCATTGCTTGCTCCAATATCCACTTCTCCTTGATCAGGCTCTGGGTTGCAAAAGAACTCGAAGGTTTTGCTAATGGTTGTATTTTGGATCAATGCTGCCGTGAGTGTTACTGGGTTGTTGTCGTTACCCAACAAGGTAACCTCACCTGATGGTAGTGCAATTTGCGCAACACTAGTACTGCTGAGGCCAAACGTAGCAAGTCCGCTATAATAAGAGAAATTGTCAATTTTCAACATAGAGTTATCATCCATTTTAAACTCTGCATATGGGTTCACTTTAGTTTTGCCTGCAACACCACTTAAAGTGGCATTTATTCCTTGAAGCCCAACTTTTAGAATTTCCTTAATAGCCAGTACCTCTGAGGAGACTGTTAGGTTAACAATACCACTTTCGTATCCTTCAAAAGATGATGTGAATAATAGGAATGCATTGATACCATTACTTGTGAGGGTAAAGAGGTTTTTCGGCGAAGGACCAAACTCAAATTTGCCCGAGAAATCTGCTGCGTTAGTTATTACAATTGATGTGTTCTCCAAAGTAGATACATCTTGTAGATAGCCATCCGTTAAATTCACAAATGTCTGTAAAAGAAGTTGCTGGAATTTTCCCGAAACAATTTGCTTTAGTTCTGTGACCTCTGTGGATACAGCACTACTTGGATAAGGCGCTACTTTCAAAACCAAATTGTTGATTCCAACAACTGATACATCGACCTCCACTGCGTAGATGTCCTTCACATGAACGATAAGTTTACCCTGCCCAGTTCTACCTCCACTGTTGGCCTGTACATGTGGTACTCCGTTGACAATAGCAAACGTGAAGAGATTATGAGATTTAGTCGATGCATCTACAGTATACCTTGACGTTTCTTTAGAAATTATCTCTCGTTCATCTTTTTCGTCAACCACTACAATCTCTAATGGACTGCTAGTTGGTATTCCCGCCAGTGATGCCGTACTACCAGTCGGAGAGATTCTTTGTCTAAGCATACGAACCTTGGCGAGGTAGTTACCACTGTCGTTGACATTCGTAACTCGTACGTCCACACGAGTCACAACTGATCGTCGGTCAGCTGCGTTGGGTGAATTATCCGTTACAGTTATCTCTAAGTTGTATAGTTTCGTGGTTTCATAGTCAAGCATTTTTGCTAGCTTAACTTTACCTGCAGGTGAAAGAAAATAGCTTGAAATAATTAAAGTCGCAATAGATCAACTAAATCTTAGTTTTAAGTAAGATATTAATGAACAATATTTTCCTTAATTCTTTTTAATATTATCCTGAACTTTTATTTGTTTTTGTATTGGTTTTACATGGATCTTTTGTTGGTTTTTCTTTCAAAGTGTTTCTTTCTATAGTACAGCGGATATTTTGCCAAACGATCTGCGGAGTATTTGGAAGTATAATATTTATTATTAGCTGCAAAAAATTGTCTAGAAAATAATCTCTTAAAGCAATCAATCTCTAAAAATATATTTTCATAAACTAAAAAATCTTTAGTAAATGAAAATGTAAAAGTGTAACGGTCAAAAATTATCATAATGATAAAATCGTTTTTAATCATAAATTCCAAAGCAACATTTTTCCTTGTAACAAAAATTATTTTGTTCAACTATCCCATTGTTGTGTTTTTACCTGAATTTGTGTCAATAGAGAACGTCCCGAGGCTGTTGCCGTTTGTAATGGCGAATAACAGTTGTCCATCAGCAGCCGAATCGCTGTCAGTTGCGTTGATTTCAAACACTATACTATGGACGGTAGTACTCTCACTTATCCTGATCAGATGGTAAGCATCATGCAAAAGGATGGGCGCATGCTCATTTACACCTTGGATCTCAATTGTAACGACAACAGATTTGTTTTGTGCAACGGGAGTCCCTCCATCAGTCGCTACGATGGTAAGACGGTACGTGTAGTCAGCAGAATGCGAAACGGTTTCCAAATCAAGTTTCTTGTTGACTCTTATTCTTCCGGTATTGGTCTCAAGAGTGAAAAACCCACGTTCATTTCCACTACTAATAGAGTATACTAACTGTGCGTTGGTTCCAGCATCTTCATCAGTAGCAAGCACTTGGACAACTTCTTCTCCCACTGCGGCTGTCTCGCTGATCTTTTGATAGTAGGAAGCTTTTGTGAAACTCGGACTGTTGTCATTTACATCCGTTACTGAAATATGCAGATTCATTGTGGCAAACCTGGAGGTTCCTCCGCTAGCCTTATCAGTTGCTTTAACTTCCAAGTGATATGCTGCTAATGTCTCTCGATCAAGTTCACCATTAACAGTAATATTTCCGCACGTACTGTCAATGTCAAACTTTCTACCTGTATTTCCTGAGATTATTTCATAGACCAGTTCTCCATCCAAACAGCAATCCCTGTCGGTTGCTAATGCTTGATAAAAAAAAGAATCCACGGCAATGTTTTCTGGTATGGCAACATTATCGTCTCTTTTCGGAAAGGTGGGAGTAAATTCGTTTACGGGTATAACTCTTAATATGACGGACACATTGGAGGACAAAATGGGATTGCCAGCATCTTGTGCTTTTATCGTAAAATTGTATGTCAGATCGTTTACGTTCTCGACATCAAGATCAATTGTACCTGTTGAAATACAAGATAAATTAGAAAACATAATTATACGTAACGCTGTTTTCACACATTTAAAAGGGATATTTTAATGGGACATTCGCACTGGTCTGCATTTAGTGAATAAATCTCTTTCTAATCTCTTTTTACCGCGCTATAAAGACCCGAGGCTGAAAAATTATCAAAAAAGTGAACATTTGCCCTAAGCTAAATTCGAGGGCACAAGTGAAACATTGAGGGCAATTTTCAGCCGAGGGCCTGTGCATTCATTACGTTGCTCTTTCTAATGGCTGTATCCCTGTTGTATTCACTAATAATTGCTCAGCGAGCGAATATCACGTGATCCATTCTGACCAATAGCTTCGCTCGCTTTTACCTTGAAAGTATTATTTAATTATGATATACTATATTTTTGGTATGAAAAGTCACTTTCTTGCCCTTCTATTAGGTAAGCTGAAGCGTCCAACATACCTATCGAAAAAATTGTTGTTTACTGGATTATCAATTGTCTCCAAACATAAGCCCACGTGCGGGTTTTCAGAAACCTCAAAAAAGTACTAGCTGTGAATTGCTGTTAAACGGTTACTGAAATAGCCTTGACTCGAACACCTGTGTACACCTGAACATAATTAACATTATGTTTTCACCAGCATTCTGTGCAATATGATAATACAATGTTTTTAAACAGAGTAAGTATTTTACAGACTGATTTTGACTACCAGTTATACTCAAGCACTGGTCTCTAACTGTATTTGTTTACCCTGGGTAAACTAAGAACGTTTTTCCCCTTCCAAAGAGGGCTGGCGTTATGTATAAAACAGTTTCTATTGGCAGTTGGTAATTTTAGTGTAGTAATGGCCACGTTTTGGGGTTAAAGCTCTAGGAACAGGTAGGAGAAAGAAAAAATTCAACTCCAGTATTATGCAAAGTTATGTAAGTGATGAAAAGGTCGAAGTTATGGTAGATAATGATGCTGCTCATGAACATTGCACAAATAGAATCTGCTGCTATTGTAATTAACGGGAACTGCATTTCCATAGTGTTATCCGGTCTATCTTTAGACACTATCTGGCTTTGATAGTGAACATCTGGTCATTTGAAAGTTTTTAACTTGTGGTAACAATAAATAGAACTGTCATTACTACGCACGGCAAAATAATGAATTGACTGCCCTCTAAATCATTTCTTTTGGCGGGCGGTAATTGCGTTTGCATCCCGCACATTTACCATTTGGCCCGCGAAAAGGAACATTACGTTCAATGAAACGTTCAATATTTTAAACGATTTGGCCTTGTGTAGTAATGATAATGATAATGATAATCACATGTCGCAAATGATGCTACTCGGGCCACAAAAACTATTATGCCCTCCAGAATTGTCATGTTATTGTGCTATTATATGGCAAACTTACCATTCAGCCGTAGTTTGCCAGTAGTAGTGTTTAAAATCCACATGTCACTGTCAGTTGTGAGTGTATAGCTCACCAGCCCATTGCTACCAGCATCTGGATCATTGGCAACGAAGGTGAACACAGTTGCGCCATCAGCTGTGTTTTCAGGCACTTCTAACACGTACTGAGCCTTTGAAAATGTAGGTGCATTGTCATTAAGATCGATCACTTTTACAGTCACTGTGAAAACGGAAAACTTGGCCCCCGCAGCACCCTGGGAATCTTCTGCATGGATCACAAGTGTGAAAAATGGTGTTGTCTCGTAATCAAGGGCCGATGTTAACGCTAGAACCCCGGATGTTGAATTCAGAGTGAATTTGGAGCCAGTGTTTCCTATAATAAGAAATTAGAAACAATAGTTATAAAGATCTAAAGAAAGGAAAATAACATACTGTGTTTGTAAGAAAAAAATAACATTCACTGAGTTCAATATGACAGAGAAACCGTGTCAGATCAGTAATTGTATTTCGGATTTAAACAAGGAAATTCTGAAGCAACTTTTGTGGTTTAAGTAAATTAGAAGAAGATTGCTGATTTCAACAAAGTTTGAGCCCGTGATTTCTGCAAAGACGGTGCAGTGCTCTACCGACTGAACTAAGAAGCTCTGTGTCTGCTGGCCATACATTGTGACTCACTCTGTGCCTCTGACGATGACAATAAAATTCTCCAGTTTACTGTTTCATAATTAATTAAAAGCGTGAAACTCACTATAAAATTTCAAGTAATATTTAGTAAGAATACAGTGTAGTTTAGAAGAGATAATTTTATTCTGATTCTATTATTTCTTAAAAGCAAAAAAGGTTGTCAGAAACAGCAAAAATAGTTTATCTTTTTTTGTATACCTGAGACCAACTTGTACGATACATGGCCATATTCTCCGTAATCACCGTCCGTAGCGTTGATATCAACAATTATTACTCCATCGCCCGGGCTAGTATTCTCTACGAATGTAAAGTTATATGTATCTGCATGCTGAAGCTGGGGTGTAAACTCATTCTCGGCAGCTATGGTAATGTTCACTTGCACAGATGTGTTGAATGACATTGGAGTTCCTAGGTCACGTGCATTTATAGCAAGATGATGTTTCAAGACTGGAAGCGGTACTTGTTCCATATCCAAAGATTTGTTCACTTTTAGGTCTCCCGTTATGGAATCGATGGCAAAGTAGCCTTCATCGTTGCCTTCGATGATGGTATATCGCAACTCACTGTTGGTACCTGAATCAGCATCAGTGGCACCTATTCTTGACGCAATGTCTCCTACGTTTTTGCTCTCGGCAACTGACAGCGCAATATTTGGAGCACCTGCAAACACGGGTGCATTGTCGTTAATATCCGTTACGATGACAACCAAACTCCCATCAGTGTATCGAACCTTTTCAGGCACAGCGCCATCACTAGCTCGTATAACAAGTGAAAAGGCAGCCGTTGTTTCACGATCCAATGAGGCAATGGTTTTAACAACCCCAGATGTAATGTTGATGGCGAACTTGCTTCCAGTGTTGCCACCAATGATGGAGTAAGAGACATCTCCCTGAGGACCAGAATCTTTGTCACTGGCTGTGACGGTGGCGATATATGAACCAGCTGCTAGATCTTCGGGATAGGAGGCATTGTAGTTACCACTTACGGGATCAAATATTGGTGAGTGGTCGTTTACGTAGTGGACTTCAAATGGTGCTGTTCGTACCTGGGGAGATAAAAGGTATATGTAGACTGCAGCATCCTACAGGTATTCGTCTTATAATAAGCATAAAAACTGAAAATAAAACAAAAGATTAAATAAGTTTTTCAGTTTGGATAAATACTATGAAAGAATTATTCTTGTTGTAATAAGTTTCTTTTTTCTCCGAAGAAAAAATCTTCCGAGTCCTTAACGGGAATCGAACCCAGGCCATGACCCTCTGATTACCAGTCAGACACTCTACTCACTACGCTACAGGAACTGACGTGGGGAACGGGACACTTAACTTGGTTCTATAGATGGAACATCGGTTATATCTCCTGCTAACTGCAAGGTTCAAAGTATTCATATGGTAAATCAATAAATGTTGAGTAAATTTTTCCATCTACAGTAAGTAAGGAGTTCCATCTACAGAACAAAGTTAAGTGACCCCAACAAGAATTATTCATTTTACAGTATTTACTCAAGCTGAAAAACTTTCACATCATTTATTGATTCACCATATGGATATATTGAGCCTAGCAGTTAGCAGGACATATGCCTGCGGTGTTCCATCAACAGAAACAAGTTAAGTGACCCGTTCCCCATGCGAGTTCCTGTAGCTCAGTGGGTAAAGCGTCTCTGATCGATAATCAGAGGGTCATGGATTCGACTTTCATTAACGACTCAGAAGATTTTTTCTTCTGAGAAAAAGAAGCTTGTGACAACAACAATAATTCTTTTACATAAAACTAAAGATTCAAAATTGTTATATTTTACGTCAGGAAGTTCTGTCAGATCACAGATTGGGTATCAATTCCAGCCGAAGATATGTCCTTTACCCTCGCTTTGTTAGTGCTGCGTTTCACGAATCAGAGTAAAGTCAAAACAAACGTTGGAGTTACTGACAAACGAAATGGTTACCTCTAGCACAGAAAGACAGTAGTCCACCGAACTGTGCTACGATTTCTATTGGTAAAATCTATTTTCACGTTCCATTATACTCTATGTAGCAAACAAAAGAACTTAGTTCGTGTTCACGCTCACAAAATCAATCTTTGTTTGCAAACGTGCTTTGAATAGTTAATCTGGCTGTCAAAGACTTACGTTGGAATAGATGTGTGTTTTTAACAAAAAAAACTTACAAAGTAGTACTAATTAATATAGATAATCACAAGACTTCGAGTTTAATTTGGAAATAATTTGCACCAGTGGGTCTTTTAAAAAGTATCAAAATTGCATGAGCCCGTACATACGGCGAATGTAATTTGAGCTTTGTGAAAAACACACGAGTGCAAATTAGTTCCAAATTGAGCGAGATTTAAGTCGTGTGATTACTTTTTAACAACAAACATAACGAAATTATGGAGGAAGTTGTATTGTGGGGATCGGCAAAACTCTGAAGGGAAAATAAAAATATTTGAACTTTGAACTTGGGACTTTGAGCGTTGAACTTTGCGCGTCACGCCACCAAAACAACGACAACTACAACAACAAAGAAATGTAATTACAAATCGTATTTAAATAGAAGTGATTTATTTTTGCAGTCTATAAAAGCACAGACATTTAGAAATAGCAAAAGATAGTGTGGCTAAATGTGGGACATGCGGAGTAAAGTGCAGTTTATTCAAGTTATACAATTTAGTAGGACAACACACACACACACACAAAGGGCAAAAGCTGAGTTAGCATAAATAAGTTAGATTTTGTATTCTCAACAACTGCAAGTACAGTGAAAGCATATGTATTAATTTAAATACTTAGAAATAAGAGAAGATTTGATCTGATATTCGTTTTTACCAAACTCTGTTGTTTAAAAGCCAATCAAAGGCGACAATTCTGTGAGTAAATTGCACTGAATTAACTCTTTTTTGCACTGAATTAACTCTTTTGCACTGTGTTTACAAAATCCTGCACTGCTCTCAGCCAGTCAGAGTCGAGTGATTTTGTTATGTATATATAATTGCGTTCGACAAAGGAGAGCGCATACCAATCATGTCGTTGCGCACGGGCTCAGGCTTGAGGCTATCTCTTTCTGAGATTTTTCGCACGGCCGGCTGGCTGACTGGCTGGCTATCCTAAAATTCCTCGACTTCATGCAAACATGGCAACTTGGTGACTAATGTTCTGTTCCTTTTTCGGCAACTGCAAAACATGCCAACTTTCTTCAATTTTACCTTTTTTCTTTTGCAATTCAAGATCAAATAATTTAAGTGAACAATCAAAAATAAGAAAAGAAGGAAAAGTTTATTAGCCTTTGGTTTGCAAAAGATAATTAACAATAATAAAAAAACTTCCAAGTGGCGAAGCTGGAACCGAATTTGTATCGATAGCTTCAAAATATTCAATTTATCGGCCAAAATATACGAAAATCCTTTTTGTCTTAATGGATTTTTCGGTCTTTTAAACATTGAAGAAGGAAGAACTAATAAACGATCGAATGCGCTGGGCGATGATCAAACTCGGGACGTGCACCGCCAAGCGTGGTATCACACTCTTGCAAGCGTTCTTGTCAACTTTTTATGACGATTTATTGAGCAAAGTATTATTATTGTTTAACCTATTATTTAATAATTATAAATTTTGATATGATTTAGCTCTTTGGCTGCAAGAATATCACAGACAAAAGATTATAAAGAGTTGCGGCGGTATTCAGTAATCAGTACATTCACAAGCACCGTTCGATTTGGGTTAAGACCGCGACAAGCAGGGCTCAGAAATATGCCAAACGCATTTCACTAATCTATGATTACTTCTAGTGGTAAGTAGTGGTTTTAGGCTTTCGTATGAGCTAAACACGCTAAAGTTTCAAGACTTTACTATTTCCACGCGAAATGTTTTTTTTAGTTTTAACATTTCGGCTGCATGCTCTTTTTATGAAGGCTGCTACAAGAACCGGCATGAACAGCTCAAACGATAATACTATAAATACATTACGCGACAAAACTGTTAAGTTTTGAAAATTTAAAATGGCACATGTTTGAAAGCCCTGAAAAGGCTTAAAACGCAATATGCATCTAACTAATTTGTTCAAAAATAAGTAACATAATAACAATGAAAAGAAAGAAATAAAAATTTAGTCTGTGTTTTTATTAAAAATCTGTGAATCAATAAAGCATATCCAAAAAATAGACTTTACTCGTTCCTTTATTCTCTAC
This sequence comes from Palythoa heliodiscus, assembly GCA_025403565.2. Classification (NCBI taxonomy): domain Eukaryota; kingdom Metazoa; phylum Cnidaria; class Anthozoa; order Zoantharia; family Sphenopidae; genus Palythoa; species Palythoa heliodiscus. The sequence goes on from JAOBYJ020096588.1 coordinate 10,482, forward strand.
TATATGTACTTCTTCTTTTTACCTTTTGACCAAAGCTTGACTCAAATTCCAGA
>JAOBYJ020096694.1:0-18422 GCA_025403565.2 Palythoa heliodiscus
GGTGCAGAGGGTTTCACCCGCAAAAAAAATTCCTGCCCAAGCAAAGAGAGAAAAAAAAAATTCGTGCAAGCTGAAATTTCCCCACCCCCCATCACTTTTCTAATGGTCCGTCCCTAAACACAAAGTGAGCAGCTTGACCACATCCTCATCAAGTTGGGAAAAAAATCAAGGACTTTTTTCAAAATTAATGTAATTCAAGGAGTTTTCAAGACTGTGTTTAATAGCTCCGTTTTTTCTCCCAAAAACAACGGTGTGCCACTTACTTCAACGTAAAATCACATTAAATTACAGATTAAGTTGTTGATTGTTGTTGTTTTTTCGTGTATTTAAGCTTGTGTTTTTTAAAATAGGCGGTTCCTTTCTTCTCTACTTCACTAGTTTATAATTTCTTTGTATACTTGAAATTTCAACTAAATACTTACTACATTCTGGCAAGAAGTTCACAAACTCTCCATGAAGGCGCAGTGCTTCAACATATGCAGCTGAGCTGTTACAGTGCTTGAGATCCTTTGGACTGCGGTTTTCACAGTCGGAGTAGTCGTACTCGCAAGCCTTCAGGAAGGGACTGGGGTTAAGGGTCTTGAAAAACCGCGCGAATTGAGAAGTTTTGTCCTTGAAGATTTGGCGGCAGCGATGCATATATTTAGTGTAGCAGCTTCGTTTCTTGGCAGAGAAGCTGGTCACACGACATTGTGGGTCTCTAGTAATTTCCCAAGAGTTGACAAAGTCATAAATATTTTTAGCTGGCTTGTTATTGGGCTTCATCATCTCATCGTGATCTTCATTGTTGTTAGTGCCAAGGAGACCTACAAAGCAGTCAGTCAAGAAAACAGAAAATCAACCCTTCGACTTTCAGCAGTTCACGTCTCCTGACAAAATGCATACAAAATAATAAAGAAATAAGGAATTAATCAGGTAAACGATTCAGAAGACAAAAAACAAAATTCTCTAGGATTGTTAGTGTGAATATGTGCACGAAAGCGCTATTGTAACGTATCGTGAATAAGGTCTATTCTAAAACACTGCCGCGGTAATTAAAATGGCCCAAAAAATTCAGTTATTTTTCTTACCCATCATTCTTCCGTGGTACCATTTAGCGATGTTAAATGTGCAAAGGTTGCGTCTCACGTTACACCTGATCTCAACACCCAGCTCGTTCCATAGTGTTACGTAAGTCGAGTCACGCACCACAGTCGTCTTTTCTGTTTCGATTGGTAGTTCGCTGTTGTATCCGGGTCTGGTCTTACTGCCATCACGTGCCACTTTGGTTATACTCTCCACCTTGCCGTCATCGTAGATCTATGAATAAAATGCAATAAATCTTCTTAAAATAGTTTTGGCTAATCAAAGGGAGTTAGTATGAGGCATTATTTGTCATTGGCAAAACGAAAGCTCCATCACGTAGAAATTTGTGGTGACTATGAAATAAAAAGAATGGCTCAAGATCGGGGCCATGTTAGGTTTTTGTGCTTGAGAGCCAAGAGATGTGTCATCTAACTGCGGTCCAGCTTCGACTAGTTATTGAAGCTGCTGATTGGCTAAGATGCATTTCTATTGTTACACGTTTTGCATTATCTAGTCTAGAACCCATTTAAATACCTCGTTCTCCGCTATGTAAAAATGGTGTGATTTGCATCTTTGTCAAACATTAATGGTTAATATTTCAAAGCCGGAGCATATTGTTCAAAAATGGCGGTGTTTTACTATTTTCCCCGAAATGTCGATTTTTGTAGCTAAACGATTTTGCATTGCATTCATCTGGCGTTCTTGACCTATTACTAGCGAGTTCAAGCAATGAGGACAGCGACGCTGCCAAAGACGTGAAAGAACAATAGTAATTACAATAACTGCACGTTGGAATGCATCGTGTTGAGCACGTGCACGTAGTTGTCGCAGAACCAGAACGTGAAAAGACCTTTTTAGAGGACGTGATAACAAAAATGTTCTCACTGTTTGTTTAGCTTCAAGGATGAACTTACTAGTCGATTACTTTTCACAAATCTTAAGGTGAAGAAAACAAAACCCTGATGAGGTGTAAAAAGAAGTAAAGAGCAAATTAGAAAGAGAATTTTTTTCTGAGCCGTCGTCGTCGGCGTTTTCATCCTCATTGCTCAAAGTCTCTAGTGTAGCCATGGCGGATAAAACATCAATAGCTAACCTTAACGTTTGCGTCTTCAGTCACGAGGATGATGGCGTTCTCCTGACTCAAAAGAGTAAATTTATTGTTCAAGACATCTCGTGCCAGCACATATGTACACTCGGGCTTCTCATATCCGGGGAACTTGAAGTACGTTCCATCAAACGTAAACACGTGAGGTCGGCCAAAGATCATCGCTGTACCTATAAATACAAGCACGTTGATCAGTCGACTGGGACGCGGAGAATATTCATACAGGTGCAGCGATATTCCACTCAGGACTTGGCTAGTTTAAAGGATTGTACAACTGGTTTTCTTTTTGAACTAAGACTTTAAATAGACAAATGAAAGACAAGATCAACTAAGATCCTCAGGCACTGCCTATTAGCAGCCGACAGATATGGCGTCAAAACAACAAGACATAGACAGATAGACACACACAACACAAAAACAAAATAGAGACATATGCCAATGCAAGAAACAGACAAACACAGACAAGTACACAAACAGATCCAATACAAGAGACAGACAAAGACAGGCAAACGGACACACAGCGCCAAAACAACAATAAAAAGACAGGAAGACACACACAAAAAAAACAAAAGACAAACATACACTGATAACCAGAAACACCTAATGCCAAAGCAAGAGACAAAAAAAGCAGACAAGCGTATTAACAGCAGCGGCAAAACAAGACACCGACGAAGACGGGTAAGTAGACACTCACACCGCCAAATCAACAAAGGGTAGTAAAGAAGAACAAGGGCAAGACAGAAAAAGACAAGCAACCAACACACATAGCGCAAAGACAGCAAGAGAAAGACAGAGATAGACAAGTAGACACGCATAGGGCCTAGACAACACAAAAATAGAATGGCAACAAAACCGTCAAAAGAAGTAAACATAAACAATGTAAAATAGCGCACTTAAAATCTTGCAGACTAACGACCACATCAAAGGAATATCTTGTCATAAACCTACTTACTTTCAAATGGCGGAACCCACGTGAATGGGTTCACAAATCTTGTTACTTTGTTGAAAGTGTGATGGAATCTGTGTCTGAGCTGCCTGTGGGCGTGGCTCACTTGAATCATGCGACTTTGAAGCAGTCTAAAGGAGTGGTCGTAATATTCGTGGGTAAGCTTCATGTATTTCAACGTTGTCTTGTGATACCGCACTCGGTTGATCATTTCCAGTGATCGCCGTCTCAACTCATAGAACTTGGCCACAGATTGTCTTCTAAGTTGGCGGTAAAACGTCATGGTTTCATTGCGCAGTTGCCAATATAACTCATGAGCGTTCTGGTAAGCCATCTTCCAGTTGGTTGAATTGACGATATTAAGAGTAGCGTTCCACACCATCTCTTTCATCTGAGAGATTATATAATTTCTGTTAGTGAGCTGTTAAAAAAACAAACAAGCAGTGGAGAAGGCATCGAGCAAACGTTCTCTCTTTATATTTATTTTAAGAAAAGGAAAATCTCATTAAATATTGTCATCCGAATAATAAGTCCCCAAAAGTAAAAAGTTCTCAATAAACAGGAAAACGGACAGATTAAAGTAATGTTAGTTCTAAAAGCAAAACAGAAATTCCTCTTTCCTGGATCTCAGCTAATGGTTTTCACAAGAGTAATTTACTCTAATTTTGAAAGTCTTAGCCTTGGGTTTCCATTAAAAAACAAATGCGTGTTTCCAAACATTAAAACAGCAAACCTTGATAGTAAAGTTCCTGCTCATATTGTATCCTGCTTCAGCATACAGACGGGTAATGTTAATGGCGACTGGTAGGTACATCTTTGTGTAATTCCTTGTGTAGTTCAACATTATTGTGAAGTTAAATTTCTTTATCAGATTCTTTGTAATGTTGAAATAGTGCACAGTAGCATTAGACACGTCTTGGAGGAACGGACACCTCTTGCTGGCATTGTAAACTTTCATCATCAGATTGTGAGCTCTTGGATACACCTGGGTGTAAGCTATTCTGGTCCTGTTGAGAGCTAAGCTATACATCCTCCGGGTTCTGTTCAGTGCTAAGCCATACAGCTTCACGGTCTTGTTAAGTGCTTGAGCGTAAATTACTTTGGATTGGTTCAAGACACGGACATAGGCCTCCCTGGTTTTGTTAATAACGGTGGCATACAATATCTTTGTTCTGTTCACCATCTGCAAGAAAGGAGCACCTTTAGGCATTCTGAAAACAGTTAACACACAAAACTGTGAAGCTAAAGATAGCTAAATTTTTTTACAAGCCTACGTAATCAATTGGAGCTGGCGCTTGTCTCAGGTTTCTGTAATGTTAATCGCAGTGAGCCATCGACTCCCCCTAGACTGGAGATTAATCCCTCGCAATGTTTTGAAGCAAATATTGCCAATCAGATGGTAAAAATCGAGAAGTTGTTCATCTGGGCTCGGTATAAAAATCAACCGCATAAATGAAAAGCCTACCATGCTAACATGAAATTTATCCGCCTTTTAAAGTATGCTAAACATATTCTAGTTCTATTGCTAGCGAACGGGAAAACAAGACTCAAGATATCCATCATAGAAACGCGTGTGACTTGCTCGTTCTCAAGAAGCTAGCATTTCAATATCTTTCTTGACAGTTGGTCTCGCGACCCTTTCCCGCCAAAATAGACTCAGTTTTTTACCCCTAACAGCTTGGTAAAATGATCACCAGCTCTTGCTGTTTTGTCCAGGAGGAGTAAATAACTCTCATTTGATTAACATTACAGAAACTGGAGGTAAGCACTAGCTCCGATGGATCACTTAAACTCGCAAAAGAATCCAGCTTTTTTGTTCTTGAGCTCAACCTAAATACTTACCTTAAGACTCCATGCTTTGGTCATATTAACCGCTCGTCTGGTTATATTCCTCACTTTCTGGACTGCTGTGAGAGACAAAGTTCTGATGTTGCCCTCAATCACAACTGGATGTGGAATCACCAAAACTATTGAACCTTTCTTGATCTGGACATAACGTGGCAACGCTTGACGAAGCTTCTTCAGTTCAAATGAAACACTTCTCAACTTTATTGTAGCATTATTCCAGAAGTCTTTCGCCATTTCCACAAACACTAGGTACCTGGTGTTGTAATCTTGGACCATTTCTATGTATGTCTGATTGTATTCTTTCACCATTTGTTTGGCTTTCAAGGTGTATTTCATCTTCATCTCTGTGAAGGTTCTGTTGTACTTCTCGGCCATCTGGTAGAACTTGTGGCTGTATTGGTTGTACACCTTGACAAAGGTTGCATTCAGCCGACTAATGGTGCGGTTTACGAATCTGAAATATAAAGCAGTCGGTTTCTCTAGTTTCAGAAATATATTGAAATTACCAGTTTAGCTTCGCACATGTTTTGTGATTTCAATAGTTTCACCAGTGTTTACAAGTTGATCTAAACATAACTCAAATAAAATAATATCACTGATAATGAGAAATAAGGAATTGATCAAGTGGATTAAACTGTGGAAGTCGAAATACCAAATTCTCCCAGACTGCTTACATAGAAAGTATGGAGCACAGTTGGGAGAATTTACCAACACGTCATTTGTTGTGCTTGGGGCTTAAAGGGTTAACTGCTCTACGGTTGCGTACAGTTTAGGAATCGTAACTGTTTTGTATTTTAGCAACATATTTGTAGTTTGTGGCTGTACAGACTTTAATTTACTTGCTATGCTTACTTATATATTACAATTTCTTTTATGCAAGTAGAGATAATTTTTTTAAAAACTGGCCGATGTTAGCATTGTCACTCTATTTTTCTGTTATAATTACTTTCACATACCATTATAAGATTACCAATACAACTAAAAACTCTTGCTTGCAATTAACAAAATTTTTTTGTACCTGATTGTGGTGTTTAGAAGACTCATCGAGCGGTTAGAAACCTTCGTCACCAAACGTGGTCCATATAGTTCGACTTTCTCCATCACCTTTCTACGCATGCCTTCTTCAATTCTGTAGTATTGGTTCAGGAACAGAGCTGTTTCAAAGACCTCTTCCTTAACAGCAGCTAGGAGCGGCAGATATTGCTTGGTGGTTTCTAAAGTCGTGTTGAAGGTATTGTTTACCATGGTCGTCAGATAAACCTAAACAGATTTTTTTAAAAATTGGTCAGAAAGTCGAGGTTTTGTTTATCATAAAATCTTAACTCTTATATTTTAAAAACAGTGCCATGGTTGGCGCAGTGATAAGATCTTTGCTTTCCATCCACAAGGTTCCGGTTCAAACGTTGGTGTAACCTCTGCCCAAGTCCCATCCTTACGAGGTCGGATTTAGCTGTGTTTTATGAAAGAACAAAAGAATTTTTCCAAAGCTTGTCTTACCTTTGTGAAGTTGAGCTTGTGTACCGTAACGTTGAGTGTGTGACGGGTGAACTTTAGAGCTCTCAAGGTCGCATTCAACGAATGGTTGTAAGCCACCATAAGTGCCCGACGAGCTTCCACGATCGACTCACGAATTGACAACTTTGTGCTACGACGCAGGAGAACAAGACCGTCTTTCATCAACAGATAGGGGCGGCCATGGATGGTATAATTCATGACACGACCTGGTAGATTCCTGGCAATCTCAATAATCAGTCTGCTGTAGTTACGGTACAAGGGGAGTAGCTTGTCAACAACTGGAAGGATTTTCTTCTTGTAGTAAGGAACAACGTTCTCACGGTAAATCTTCATTCCTTTTTCCAGAGTCTTGTTCACGAATATCTTGGACGCATTCAGTTTCATCTGCGACCACGTTAAAGTCTTATTCCAGAAACGAAGGGTGATGTTCCTGGCCTGTAGCGTGTAATTTCTAGCAAGGAGGGTAACGTTCCTGTAAAACGCTTTTGCAATCAAGGTGTAGTTCTTAATTATGACAGTCAAATTCTTGTAATGTCCCTTTGCTAGAATAGTCAAATTCTTGTAATGTCCTTTTACTAGAAGAGTCAAATTCTTGTAATGTCCTTTTACTAGAATAGTCAAATTCTTGTAATGTCCCTTTGCTAGAAGAGTCAAATTCTTGTAATGTATCTTTGCTAGAATAGTCAAATTCTTGTAGTGATCTTTGACAAGCATCGTCAAGTTCTTGTAGTGTCCTTTCACTAACAATGTTATGTTCTTATAATGTCCCTTGACAATGATGGTAAGGTTCTTGTAATACTGTTTTCCAACGGCAATCCACTTCAGCGTCACGTTTCTCGCAAGAAGAGTGTAGTTCTTAGCTTGAGCGGTCATATTCTTGGCAAGCGCCAGAGTCTTGAAAACGTATTCATGCTCCACGATCTCACGTAGCTTCATGTTTCTCACCCTCCCTAGCTTCTGCCTCAAGTCTCCGTACTTCTGTTTGTATTCGCCAAGCTTCTCATGCATTGTATCGTTTGCCTTCCTAAGAAGTTCCTTTACTTTCAGTACAACCCTTTCTGCAGCATTCAAGGCGCGGTTGTAAACAACATTCAGCCGGGCTTGAGAATACGTTGCTAACTCTCTGGAAAGTGAGGAGAATTCATGCCGTTTGATCTCGTCAACGAACTCGCTCCAGATCTTATGTCTGATTATTTGTTGGATGGGTGTATCCACAATGGCGACTGCGATTTTCCCGATGGTCAAGCTGTACATCTGTTGAAGCAATAAGGTAAAGAGAAAATCTTTCTTAAGGAAGCTTGACGCACATCAGCAGCTTAAAAAGCTCGGTTTGCACTTTACACTCTCCCCTCCCCCTCACAGTAATTGGATTTACCGGCGTTTAAAGTTTAACCGTGACGGATCATAGAAAGGTTGATACAGGCACAGCGCGCGTACAAAGTGCTACACCTGACGCTGGCCTGTTTACATGGTAATATAATTGTAAAAAATTTTGAATCCAATTATTCAGACAGGCAACATATCAGATATGTGGAAAAACGTCAATCCTATTTTCACTAAAGAAATGCTGCAACTGTATGATGGATTTAGAGATATTGTCTCCTTCTGAGTTGCTTGGTGGGGGATTGATTGTTTCTAATCCTTACTTGAGTTTAGAAAAATAGTTTAATCAAACAATCATTTGCACCAAAAGATTGGCTAATAAAAGTAAGTTTTTTGAAAGGATAAATTTTCTAACGTAGTTTAGAAAAGTACAAAAGATCCACAGCTCTTGCTGTTGAACAAAATAAATGTAAATGCGACAGAACTGCTAACCTTTCGGTACATTTTATCAGCGTAGGCTTTTGGATTTGCTGCTATTTCCTGGTATTTCTCCTTCAGGTCTTCGTATCTTTCCAAGCACTTCTCCTTCAGTTCTAAGAATTTGGTCTGACATTTCTGTCTTAGGTCGAGCAATTTCTCCCTGTAGACTGCCATTTTTTGCTTGACAAGTTTAGGAAGGGTAACATTAACAAAATGGATGGCTTCATTAATCTTGGCTTCAGTCTTTGGTCGGAGTTCCATAAAGAATTTAACAGCTCTCTGATACATCTTCTTTGTGTACTCAACACTTCTGTTAAACTTCTGCCTCATTTCGTACTTCGCAACAAGTTCCTTTAGTTTGGGGTTGTTGGTAATATTCTTGTAAACAGCGACGGAATAATTCTTTGCCTTCTCCAATTGTAGCAGGGTGAAGTTGCGAGCCTTCTCAATAAGTGGTAGAGTGACGTTTTTCACTTTAAGTAAACATGAAACAGTTTTGTTCTTTAGAATTTTGAAGGTCGGACGGAGAACCACTACCAGTTGCCTTCCAGCGATTATGCTCACCTCCGTAGCCTGGCTATATACAGATTCCATCTCCTTAGCGATGCCTATAACGGTGGTGTTCCAAATCTTCAAGTTCTTTAGGATGGTAGAGTTCCACATCTTTACTTTCAAGTTGAACCTGCGCGTCAGATTTTCTTTCATTTCCATAAATTTCATTCTGAATTCTTTCAATCTGAGTTTGAACTCCTCGGACCTCAAATTCAGCCGACCTACTGCGTTGTTGATATTCGTGTTAGCAAACACGTACGCTTCGAGGTACAGTTCTTCGATGGTCTTCTCTTTGTTTTCCGCGTACCAAACCTTTACTTTCTGGATTCCAGATTTGGTCATCTGGATGCTTGTGTTGATAGCCTTTCCAATCAGGAGCTTAGACTTGCCATATCCTTCCATAACTTTAGGGATAACAGTCTTGTTTAAGTACTGGATGCCCTAAAATAGTAGAGAACCTTATGAGATGCAGCTTTACAAATCCAAGTTAAATAAGCCAAAATTTTTTTCTAAGTTCTTGTAACAAGATTTATAACAGCAATGTTGCTAATTTATTTCACCTGATTATTTCTTTTTTGCTTATAAGCAAATACCTTATTGCATTTCTAGCAATTACTTGTGTGAACTCTTAAAACACAATGGCAGGGACCAATTTTTAAATGGCGTCTAGATTTGAAGATGTTACGGATTCTGATGTTGCGGCATCAAAAGACGCTGCCGAGAAAACTTTGAAACATTTTGTGAAAAACAAAAATGTAAAAAAACAACCAGTTTAAAGAGCTTTTTCTAGTTGTCTGTACATTCAGAAAATTAAAACTTTCCGTACAGTACGCTTAGTTAACCATTTTTACGAGTGGAATCCTTGGACTCTCTCGATACAATGAATTGAACAATTTTACGTAATTTGTCACCCAAAATAATAATAGGTAATCAAATGTGAAATTAAGGAATAATTTCACGCGCGTTTTGTTAAAGGCTCGGGAAATTATTCCAATTTGGAAAAAACTAATTTCACTCGTTACCATTTGATTACACATACAAATCTTACTCATTTAAATAAGCATTTTATATTTTATATATAATTTTTAACCGTGTACGTAAAAGTAATTTGTAGCCATAAAAGCACAATTATGTTATAACACCATATTATAAAACATTTCATTGGTTCACGTACTAAAGAAGCCACCACACTAATCAGTTTCAGCCTCCTTACCCCTTTCAATTCCAGTCAGTCTCGTGAATAAAGAGAGAATTAGGTAATCAGCTGGTAAAATAGCAAAATCAAAATTCTCCAAAACTATCCACGTGAAAAACATGGAACTTAATTGAGTGAAATAATTTCTTTTTTTGACTATTTGTTATTTCAAATAATAACAATAAAAGGTCGCCAAATTTATGACTTATTAAAACGTCATACCTTCATGGTATAGTTTCTGGTGAAGTTGTAAGCACGCAGCGAAATGTTGCGGGCGCGAAGGTACAGTTGCATTGTGTAGTTCCGTGACATATTGTAGCACGTCATCGTTCTCTGAAGGGTTTGGTTGTAGTACTTCATCACTGCGAGGCGCGAGACGTTGTAGTAACGGATTGCCATCAAGCGGGAACGGTTGTAATATTTAAGAGCTGCAGTGCGGGAGACGTTGAAATAAACTACTGCCATAACTCGGGAATGGTTGTAGTACTTCAGGGCCAACATCTGGGTACGGTTCAACATGACTAGTGTTTGGTTGTACGCCACTAGAGTCAAGTTACGGGTGTGATGGTACAACCTGGGTAAAAGGATTATCAAAAAAAGAAGCTGTTTAGAAATTAACTTTTTGTACGGATGTTTAAACAGTATGAGATTATGCGGAGACTGGGAACTCAGAAAAAATTTGTGCTCCAGATGGGAATCGAACCCATGACCTTTCATACACTAGTCGGACGCTCTAATGTCATACTGTTTATTTATTTGCTGATCGGTTCCTTACTAATAGTTAGTACGGATGTTTACATCAAGTAATGGAGACTAAGAAAAATACCTAATTGATAATATTGAGAACCTCACAAAGCTAAAAACATCAAGTAACGTAGAGGGTGAAAGGGAACAGTGATGAATGAATGAAGATTGCGAACAAATTTGCTGCAAAGACCAACGACATGCCGAAGCTGTTTAAAAACCCCGCCAAATCCTCTAAACGCTTAACCGGAGGCCCAAACTTTTACACCATATTTAACAAATTTTTAACATATCTTCCCACGTTATATTAAATTATACTTATTACAGTATTTTTGCTACTTAACAATGACGGAAATGTAATCCTACGCGTATATATTGTTTGGAGTTTGATATATAGTGGGGTTTTGTAACTTTTTTATCATCTCTGACGAAGTTTTAGCATAGAGCATAAAATCATTAAAAAATATCAGTTGCAAGCCTTACTAGTGCAGCTCACTGGTCGTTATTTTAATAAAAAGAACCATTTCACTACCTACCCGGGGTCACAAAAAATTCATATAAACATGGGTAAAATTTTTCCACGGTCAAGCGGGTTACCCCACTCCCCGTGGTACCTCACCTCTATGTAAACAGGCCCTTAAAACGTACCTCATAATTTTAACGGAGTAGTTCTTGTACAGGCCAATTCCAAAATCACGTGTGACATTGAAAACTTTTACTGTCAGGTTCATAGTCCTCTGTGCTAACTGTTTGTACGTCATGTTCTCGTACTTTCGGATTTCCCGGATATACCTGCGAACTGTGTCGTTGATCTTTCTAATAGACTTCCTGGCGTGATACATTAATCTCCCCTCCATATCTCTGTACAACTCAGTAGTTAGATCCTTGTAAAATCCGTAAACCTGTTAAGAAATTTTTTTTTTGAGATTCTATATTTTGCACAATATAAGAGCTTCACGAAGCAAAAACCACAAAAATTTTGATGATAGATGATATTAATTTTATAAACCTAAAACAACAAAAGTTCTTAAACAGCTGAGATAGTCGATTCGTTTTGCTTGGTGCAGCCAGAATTGTTAGAGCACTTTGAAATGTCAGGGATCTCGTTTTATAAGGCAAGCGCGCATCTTTACTTAAACTGTTCTCATATGATCCTTCGCTCAATTCGGAGACAATTTGTTTTTAACTGAAAAGGTTCTGTAACATAATAATTCGCTAGCTGCAAATCTGACGATTTCATGATTTGTTAAGAGATTATGAGACAAAACATTTTGCGAAACCAAGTTAGCCGTACTTGTGGCCAACCCCCTAAACTTTTGTCCCTACCCTTAATCTACTCTGAATCTTACATTACCTTAAGAGTTCCCTGTTCATGCTCCTTATAAAAGGCTAACCCGTGTTTTCTGATTTGACCAAAGATTTCCATTGTCTTGTTAAGGGTCATGTTGGCGTAGATTCGAGCCATGGACAGCGATCTGTTGTAAATGTTGATTGAGAGGTTCTCTGCCCGATGGACGTATTTCATGGCAACATGTTTGGTGTCATTACAAATTGCCATTAGGTCTTTCAAGAGATCCTCTCGGGTGATTTCCCTGCGTATCAGTCTGCGAGTGAAGTTGAATGCCCTAAGAATGTGTCTGGAGATGTTCGCTACGTGATACTTGACTAACATTAGGCGGTTCTTGATGTCGATATTCTTCAGTGACTTCACTGATGCGACAACCTTCTGCCAGCGAACTTCCAGTTTCAGTGCCTTCACTCGATTAGCAATATCTATCTCAGTCCAAGCTTTTTTCAAGAGTTTCATAATCTCTAGGCGTCTAAGCTGGCGTGTGATGTTTACAACCTCAGCGGAAACATTGCGAGTGAAATTTTGGAGCATTACGATATATTTCTTCACAAGTTTATCAGCGGATAGTGAAGTGAGGGTTTTGTTCAAGGAAAGAATGGCACCCTTGGTCATGTTACGAGTATACTCAACGGTCTTGTTTAGGAGACCTCTAGTGTAGCTTAGCAGCTGCTTTGTCTTGTAAACTGTAGTATCGACTATTTCCTCTGGACTTTTCAGCGATGTTTCTTTGATAAACTTCACGGCGACGGTCAGATTTGTTGTAACTGTGTGGTTTAGATTTCTCAAGATCTCGGTGGCACGCAGGAGGAGCTGGTCCATAACGTGTCCAATCACAATTCGTCTTACCGTTATGTTACGCACCTGGTACATTAATTTATAAACCAGAGGGGTCAGCGGTTTCAACATGGGCGTTACTTGGGTAGCAACTTTTGTCTGAAGGTCTTTAATGATCTTACTAACTGCTACGACTCCTTTCTTGATATGCGGAAGAACTTTGTTATGCGCTGAGATGGTGACGTTTATCACGTGACTTGCCAGTGGAGATGTTATTCTCAGTACCTTTATGGACCATGGGCGAACAATTTCTTTTACCTTGAAGCTTACGTGGTAAGAAATGTTTTTGATATCCTTGGTGAAGTTACGTATTATATAGATAACCTTGATAGTGTAGTTGCGAAGAACCTGTGGGCCAGCTACTGTGATATTCCTTGTTAGATTCAGGGCTTTCTGTTGTATAAAAATAACGTGCTGTTCCAAGGTCTTGTTAAGTATGGTAAAGCCATGAGCTTTCAGTGTCAAAATATGAACATGCTTTGTGAGATTTCCCAGCGTGCAGGAAGCATTGAAGTTGCAGGTAAAGTTTCTGACCAGAAGAATGGCTTTATCGAGTATGGGACCAACTTTCTGTTTTCGGATTTCAACCTCTCTTAGCTTTAGGTATACCCTCAACAACTCAAGTGTGACGTTTTTATAAACCATTTTCATCTGCACAGAGACATTTTGATACATACGCTTGTACGTTTGCTGCAGTCGTGACGTGAAGTTCTTCAAATGAAGAGTAATATTCTTTTTTAGTTCTTGTCGCAAGTGGTCCAGCTTCTTGGTCAGCCTTTCAACCCTCGACGCCATTCTTTTGTAGTGGATGGAAATGTTATGTACCATCACGCTAAAAACATCGCTGAGTTGTCGATTGCGTATGTTTATTCCTCCAACCATTGACGAAACATTCTTTACCCACACTCTCAAATCGCTGCTAACGTTGCGGATATGGCTTATTACAACAAAACTTACATTTCTAAGCTGAAGGGTAATGTTTCGGAGTTGAAGAGTGACGTTTTTCAAATGTAGGATTACATTCTTGGTAATGAGTGGAATCTTTATTACAAGCCCAGCGCGTAATCTTCTGTACATCGAGGTTATATTACGGATTAGCACTGGGAAGTTCTTTGTGGTTAGATTAAATACATTTCGTGACATGTTGAACACCTTAAGAGTAATATTCTTGGCTAAAACGGACGCGTTCTTCATCAGGCCTGTATAGTTGAAACTCTTGACTTGCCTGTACAATTTCACTGAGTGAGGTTTAATCTTTTCCTCCAATTTTTTCAGGATGACTTTTATTTCCCTAGTAAGGTTTCTTGCTCGCAGTTGCGTCATGTTGTAATACTTCATGGTCATGTTGATAAGCCTCATCTTTGTTGAGTTCACAAGAGCAACAAGTTTATCGAGTGCAGTTGTATTGTATGAGAACATAACTCGGCTCATTCTTGGTTCAAATTCGTAGGTGAGCCGGGACTCGTTGACGATATTGAGACCACATTTGCGTTGGAGTGTGACTTGAAGACGGTTGTCAGTCGGCATTTCTGCAGCAATCTGTCCTGACAGTCGTGGCGAAAGTGTTACGTTAAATATGATGTTTCTAGAATCCTTGTTCAAAATGAGGGACCAGCCGATAAGGTTCTTCTGGAACTGAACATGTGCACCAGCAGCGAGGTTCCTCCAGTCAAATCGTCCAATGAATCCTACGGTACGGTTCATTAAATTTAACTGAAGTAAAACACTTTTTCTCGCTAAATCTAGGCGCTCTAAGAAAAAGATTCTTTGGTTGAGGAAGGTCAGTTCTGAGGTGAAACTCTTACTAACTTTTTGGTACAAAGCTTCCCACTGCATGGACCTCTTAAAAGCACTGAGTTCTGTGGTTACTTTGAGACCATCCGAGAGATCATAGGTTACCTCTAAAATAGCTGGAGCCTTGGGAATAAGCTCGACCGATAAGTAAAGCCTTTTTCGTTTCTTATCTATTAGAATCTTCTGGTTCCACGTTTTCTTGAATGCGTGTATCTGAACGAAAAAATCAAGGTCATTTTCTCTCAGGTACATTCCATTGAATTTTACAGGATAATTGGGGAAAATCTCAATCTGGCCATCAAAGTGTCCGCTCTCTTTAAAGTATCTTAAGTAGCTAATCATTCTCTTGTTAAATGCAGTTAGTTCGGATGTGATAGAGAAGCCTTGTGTGTCCGTCCAGTGCACACGATAGACAATAGGGATCTTGGGCAGAGCTTCCCATGTTAAAGTAACCATCTTTCTTTGCTTTTCCCACATTAGACTGTGTACCATGGTTTTGCTTGGTAGATATTCCACAATGAATCTGCTGGACATTTCGTTCGTGTCGTTGTGTATTACAGTAGTTAGCGAAACCCTCCTGTTCACCGAGTACATCAAGGCCAGCTTCATTTCATGATGGGACACTACTCTGTTAGAGTTGTTGCGATAAGTAGCTTCCCATCCATAAGAATACTTGCGTTGCATTACTCTTGTGTTTAGGTTATATATCAGATTTCTATTACTACCTGCGTTCCTATACGTGACAGAGTGGTGATTAGAAAACATCATTTTTGATCCATTTCGTAACCAGTGGATCAGATGGAAGTCACTCCTTCGGCCATTTTCAAGGAGTATATACTCGCCCTTTTGTTCTACAGCCCAGTTCAACACGCGCGCTTTAAGAGTCACAGCCTTTTTGTGTTTGTTCGAGAAGAGGACTGAAGATAAAGTAGAAACCATTGCTTTATTCCAAGTCATGTCTAGTCGCGCTTCTTTAAAGGAGTTAGTGTTGTACCACAAACCTTTGACGCCTGCCTGTTTTGAAAAGCCAGTCGCGTTAAATCCTATTGCCTTCTCGTGGGTGCGATTTTCATAAAACCATGCTGCACTGAAAGACTTTCCGGCTACCGTGGCATTCAAACCCAAAACTTTGAGCTCATTTGTATGGAAGAGATTAACCCACGATTCCCATCTCTTTAGTTTGTTGTAATGCGCTGTCAATCGGTTGTTGTATTCACTTTTGGTTATATATAGTTGAGACTTTATCTCCATGGATTGGTTTATGGCGCTCACGTTGAATGCAAGGCTTTTTAGCATTCTCGTGTTAACCAAACTGATACAGCTAGTTCCGTAGACGCGATTCAGGTACTTAGTTTTGACACAACCGATCTTCCTGTTGCTGCTGTTAAAGAAATCCCCTTCCAGAGCGACGGAGTAGTTTTGGAAACCCGCTAGTAGAGATACCTTTTTGTCTTTATGGAGCGAATTCATCTTCGACGCAAGTTCAAAAGTTTTGTTGAAGCCGGTTATGTTAAACCTAATCGATCTTTCCCTTTCAGTTTTGTCGTACGCAAGAATCATGTCAGCTTTTTTACCGAGAACAGTGGCATTGAATTTTAGATGGTGGTGGTGTCGGCGGTGGTCGTATGTCCACATAGCTTCAATTGATTTGTTGAATGCGGAGCCATTCAATCGGATTGCCTTCTGGTCGGTCGAGTTAACAAAACTTAGGGTGGCAGCAATGGTTTTGTTGAGCGCTTTGCCCTCAAATTTAAAGGCTTTCTCAGTGGTGCGATTGAAGAAGCTCCAGGATGCAATAATTGACTTGTTCCAAGTTGTAACATTAAATTTGATTGCTTTCAAATTGGCGAGGTTGACGAAACTCCAGGTAGAAAGTAGGGTCACGTTAGCTCCAGTTACATTCAATTTCAGTTTTTTCTCGTTTGCGAGGTTGGCCAAATTCCAGTTAGCGGACACCGTCTTGTTTAACAATGTGGCGTTAAAGTTAACTGTTCTGACATTATGGTTTTTGTTATAATCTAGAATTGTCTCGAAACTTTTGTTTAGAGCCGTTGCGTTGAATTTCAATAATCTTGTGTGATGCATGTCGTCATAAACCCACATCATTTCAGCATTTCTTCCAAGAGCTGTGGCGTTGAACCTAATGTGATGATATCGGTGATGGTGATGGTGGTGGCGATGTTTGTAATGATTATATGACCACATCGCTATAACTGATTTGTTGAGTACAGTTGCATTGAACTTCACAGCAAGCTCATTTGAGTGGTGGATAAAGCTCCATCTTGTCTCCACAGTCCTGTTTAATGCAGTTATATTGAACTTAACAAGTCTCTCATTCTGCAACTTTGCGTAACTCCAAAATGCTCTAATGGTCTTGTTAAGGGCGGTTGCGTTGAATAGCAGAGCCTTCTCGTTGGCAAAGTTAAGGAAACTGAATGCAGCATGGGCAGTCCTGTTCAAGCCAGTTGCATTGAACTTCAAACTTCGTTGCTCTCCAATTTTCAGGTAGCTCCAGGCGGCCTCCATTACCTTTCCCAAGGCGGCTCCACTAAACTTCACTCCCTTTTCGTTGGTTAAATTGAAGTATGTCCATGCAGCTTGTATTCGCCTTCCAAGTACGGTTGCATTGGTCTTGAGAGTTTTCTCTGTTGTTCTGTTCACAATGCCTGTGTACCAGGAGAAGTCTCGCTTCTTGTTGTCGTGGCTCGCCTTAAAATAAACCCCTTTCTCTTGTCCTATCTTTACGTACGACCCATGAACTGTGAATCTTTGGTTCCAAGGCTGAATGTTCATTCTCATCGTAGCTTCGTTTTTACTCCTCAGATGCATACCATTGATTAGAATTCCGATCTTTGTTGGCCTGTTTGTGAGGTTGAAGAAGAGCCTGTTGTGCTTTTCGCCGAGGTGACCATGGAACTTGATCGAAGTTTTAGTGCAGGTATGATTAGCGTTGAAAAGTATGTATTTCTTGGGGATGGATAATTCTGCTTCAGCGATAAGGTGTTTCATTGGCCAGTACGTCGTGTTAGTGAAAGCACCATAAGTGCCCGATCTATTGTAGACCTTGTGAACCTGACTCAGAGTATAGTTTTTGTAAGTGGCAGACCATTTAAATCCCAACTCACGTTTCGGTCCCTCAGTTTGGTTGAAGTACTGGGCGTTAAGAATGATCGGATGGCCATAAACCACGTCATGTGACGAGAACGTGACGTTGACAGCGTGGGAGACGTTGTTGTAATGTCCTTCCAATTTACCAAATTTATACCCGAGGGCTCCCGTAGACACACTCAAATATTTGTCTTCCTTCTTTAACCACAATGTACCGTTGGCTTCAAACTCCCGTTCCCAGGTTGCTCCAGGCGTTGAAAGTCGGGAAACAAACTCGAACTCGTTTTCATCCTTGGTGTTGATTCGCCTGGCAAGAAGTTGGTACTTGGTCAGCTTCTTGTCAGTTGGTGTTAGAACGAGGCTCAAAGTGGCGGGACCACTGAGCGGGAAGAACGGAGATTCAAAATCCCGCAGTCCAATTGGAAGTGACATACGTCCACAAACAGTGATTCCAAGAACACGTGTTGCATTGACGCAAGGTGAAGGCTGCAAGTCAAAAATTGTAAAAAAAATTAGTTGATTGTTTTGCCAAGTTGTTTGACAACATAAAGAGAAATCATGG
>JAOBYJ020096695.1:0-10533 GCA_025403565.2 Palythoa heliodiscus
CTCCCTCTGCAAATTCGACTTTCACGCCAACATCTGAGCCGTCGAGCGATTAAACATTATCCTCTGGCTAGGAAGAATGGGCAACCACTTCCTTCGCAGTTAACGTTAAATAAAGTATTTATTTTTTTTATTTTTATTTATCAAGCGACCCAATGATTACCTCCTGGCGGACTGGCATTATTTCTTATTGACAAAATGAAAGGTTAGTTTTATGACGTAGAAATTATGGAGACTGTGATAAGAGTGGCTCAAGATCTGCGCCGTGTTCGAATTTTGTGCTTGGGAAGCAAGCAGTCTGGCTTCGAATTGTTTGTATCGCTGCTGATTGGTCAAGATGCATTTCTATTGTTACACGTGTTTAACGTTAAGGGCCGACTTCAAGTTCAATATCTCATCATCATTCCTCAATACTGACCTCGACAGCTCCAGGAGGTAAAAATTCAGTTGAAGATATCTAAACTCAGTTTATAATGTATTTCTTTTTTATACGGAAATGGATAAAATCTTACATATACAAATCCATAGCTTGCTGGTCTTTTCATCGGCGATGTTGTTCCTCCGATTCGTTTGAGAACATCGATGCGATGACAGCCTCAATGACGTCTTTGATGTGCACGCAGGCCAAACGCTGAAGCACAGATCCGCCCACACTGGGGACAAGTAAAATCAGCATTTGGCTGCGAGATTCTCTCTTTCCTCCGTTTCCTCTTTTCGTCTAGTCGATCGAGTCTTCGTGCTTCCAGATATTGAATTCCATTGTTCCATCCGTGTTGTCGAAATAGCGCGCCAGCTAATTAATTATTTGACTTGCTATTATTTCAGTTTGATAAGAGTTCTAGTTGCGTTTTAGTTATATTCCTGCTGAGATTTGCGGAGAAAGCTGCTTTACAGTTATAGATTTCAATACTATTTTTGGCTGGCTTTGATTGTAGGAAAGATTATGGAAGAATGCGTACCGCTCAAATTTGAGTCAAATCATGGCAAAGTAACTGTCCCACCCCCGTCTATATTCAAGTAATGCATAATGGCTCGTTAAATTTAGCTTTATAGCCATATAGAGTTGATTTTTACACATTTATTTATGGGAAAGTGTTGAAAAATGATTATCTTAATGGAATAACATTCTATATTGGTCGTGAGTTCATTTTTCCTATCTGTCATTTTATTAAATGGGCGGTGCAAGTTCCGGTTACCGCAAAGTGACCGTCGTGATTACTTTTTGTTTTCTTCCTGAATCGAACATTTTTTAGGTTTTATACCCATTCATTTCTTACAGAACTTTAACCGTTTTTGCTTCTTTCGTATTCAGAAAGGTACCCCATGTGAACAAATGGAAGCGCCGTTTTGTGTTTCGCTCCATTGTTTAGGCCTTCAAATGTAATCTTGAAAATTAACGTATTTTCTCGCCTTAGCTGGGAGGTAGATGGACACAGCTTGTTTATAGAAACACGCGAGGGCGTGAATATATGCTATTGTCTCGATATTTTTACTCAAGGTCATTTCCTGTAGGTAAAATTAAATAATTTCACTCTCCGTAGTGAAAAGGTGGTTGCTCTTAATGATATAGATTAGTATTCATCTTCTAGTAAAAACAACAACCGGTACGTAGGTGAATGC
Source organism: Palythoa heliodiscus (assembly GCA_025403565.2). Lineage (NCBI taxonomy): Eukaryota > Metazoa > Cnidaria > Anthozoa > Zoantharia > Sphenopidae > Palythoa > Palythoa heliodiscus. The sequence goes on from JAOBYJ020096695.1 coordinate 1,618, forward strand.
AAAGTACAATTCTTAAACTGGCTGCTATTATGAATATAACAACGAAAGTCGAAACAACGCACAGAGGACAAATGGTCAGAAAATTTGTTTTCTTTACGAGTTAAGCAGTGCGTTAATGAACCTATCCATAGAGTGTTGCATTGCTTTCACATAAAGGCATACAAATGTTGTAAAAATGGTCGGATATATTGTTCACCGGAAGCATGTTTAATTTATTCAATATTTTTTCTTTTCTCCGCCTTTTGTTTTATGTAAACGAACCATATCTTCTGCATAGACGAAATTTTTTTGTTTAACAAAAACTCAATTGTTTATATTACTGTTTTCTCTCTTTTAGCTGGGAGATTGTAAGGGTGTTTGACTAAGAAAAGTTCTTATGATGAAGTTTTTGAATTAGTTTGAAAACGACGCCTTCTTTCCTACCTTAAGCTGAGGAGATTTCAATACATTGACTGTTGACGAAAAGGGATTGCCTTGGAAACCCAAAATGACAACTAAAGAAAATATGCAACTGGCTGTATATAGCTGCGCAGATGATCAGCAAAGAGTGAATAATGTTGAAATACAATGTCAATGCCGTGTTGTATGAAGAAAGCCATTTAGACTCTGAAAAAGATATGCTTTCTTGTATTTTTCCCGTTTATGATTTCCGTTTCTGTTTCTATTTCATCAATACGGAATAGACTAACAAAAGAACAACTCGTCATTACCGTGTTCCGTTCCGTTCCGTAGCTGATCATTTACACAAACCTATAAAGAAAGTGTTGGCGGGGAAGAGTAATCGTTTATTTAAGATTCACCGTCTAGTATCGAATTCCTTGAAGTCAATTGGAATTGGTCATAATACACTGAAAACTCAGTTTCATCTCCTGAGAGTTAGTCAGTCATTTCACGATTGACAGTTGGACCTCAAAGAAAGCGTAAGCTTTAAACGATGTGAAGTGTTAGTCAGTGTAAACACAGCCAAACAATAAAGCTTTTCAATAACAAGGTAAAATAATTTAGAATTAAGTTTTATATCCCTAGTCACAGTTATAGTTTGACAGTTAAAGATATGTAAAGATTTTTGTGACGTAAGCTTCTCTGTTCCGACATCGATGCTCCAAAGATTTTGAAAAGTGGCTTGAAATTTTATTTTAGGCAATGATTAAAGACTTAAGTCTCTGGAGACTAAAACGATATTTTGATCTCGATAACATTTCTCAGTCAGAAAAATTAATGTTCGTCTTCTGAGGTGCCATGTACATTCAAGGTGGATTTCTGGACACATGGTACAACAGACAGGTTAGGCGTAATAAATGGTATTCTAAAACGAAGTACCTAAGACTTCCTTTAACCTTAACGGGAAAAACGATGTAAAGAAATAACTCCTTGACATTATAGTATTGTGATACGGCAGTAAGTTCGATTGTTCATCAACCGCAACCGAACTGTCTGATATGCGGGCTTGCAATTTCTATTTATCTAATGCAAGTGATCCTGTTGAGTCTCGATATTTTACATTGATTTTCTCAGTTTTGCGGAAACAGTTATAAGAATTGTAAAGTGGGTAGGATTCTAGTTCGCAATTTCGGTAATATGATCTATCATTCTGTGTCTAAAGGCAGGTACCTTTTGGACTACTAAACAAAACAAAAGATGACCCACCCCTCGGAAAACATTATTTTGCCTTTACAAAAACAATCATTTTTATGCTAATACCTTTATATTTCTTTTAGCAGATTAAGAAGGCCAAGTAAGTAACAAGTAAGTATCACGAAGATTATTTTTTCTAGTTTGTTTTTAAACTAAAACTGCTTTCTGAGTTGGATAAATTGTGACAGGAGAGTCTGAAGGAGCGGTTGCGTTTTCTCATAGCGTTCGAAAATTAGCAGCTGCATTACAAATTCCCAATGGATAATGAATCTCTGCCCCTCGCAAACAACTGTGCAGTTAATTTTGGCAAAATAAATCATTCACTGGGACTAATTGTTTGTATTGCTAAGTCCAACACAATGACATGCATAATCTTTTGGCGCGCCAGGAATCTTATTGTTTTCCATCAAGTATCACATTGATGAAGAAAAGATAGCTGTCAACGCGCGTCAATCACACCAAATACGTTGCTACGTAACCATCTGATTGGGTTCTCAGTCACGTGCTGGCAATTGTGAAAATTTACGGCCGAGCTAACTAGTGTGCTCGTTTACACACGGACAGTAGAATTGTTTAACGTTAGTATGGCTGACCAGTAAGCGACCAAGCAGATTATGGAGAGAAAATCTGGATCATAGTTATGGCGTTTCTAGTCAGTTGGTAGATCTGACATATGTTTTTATTAATCGACATCTTGTCAAAACTTATTTCTCAGGATTTCAAGGGAAAATACGATACCGCCTCAAACTTTAGAAGCGTCTTGTGAAAGGACGCTTGAAATCTACAAGCATTAATTACCAAGAAACTGACAGCAGTTTTAAAGGATGAATCGTCAATTTCTTTTGGGTTTTTTCCTTTTGACTTTGTGTGTGTTCAATTGTGTGACGAGGAGCGACCAAGCAGGTTAGTAGAGTTAAAATGTGTTTATTTAGAATGGTAAATCTTTTACGATCACTTCCGTTGTTCGGTACTCAAAACTTCCTACAATTCTAAATGGTTTAGTTAATAACTCATAAAAATTTTCTTCTTTCTGCCTTGATACACAATTTTTTGTATCGCAGTTCTGTGACCTTGAAAATAAGGTCCGTACTTAAGCGACTGAACAGTAGTTCAGAGTTAAGTTTGTCGTTCATGAAATGTAGTTAAACACATGTGAGCTTCAAAAAAGCGTTTGGTGGCTGTAAACATTGCCTGTCTGATCGCAGCGTAAATATAAGACCCATATTCTCTTGTGGTACTTAGCTATTGGAGAGTCAACTACAGAGCTATGACTTGTTTTTGATTACAGTTCTAGATTAGTAGTCCAGTAAATTGCATGGCATGACAATAACCATTTTAAGTGAGAAGGTTTAAGTTTTAAACATGAGGCACAGTGCTGTATATGAGTCGGCCTATTTCACTCGGTTCTAAGTTCTGATTACACAAAAACATACATAACTGTACATTTTAAATTATAATTTTATTTCTTAGTAAAATGAGAAACGTTTATCCGTCGAATGGTGGAAGAGCCGCGAGTGTAATTCAAGACTGCTCATCAAGTTTACTGAATGGTTGTACTTTTGTCTTCAGTGCAAGTGCGGGCATAAAGTCATTCTTAGTTTAAAAAGAGAAAAGAGTGGCTTACACATAGAGGTCTAAATGACAGTTTCTTTGGCCTAACACACAAAACATTGAATAGGATGTACTCAGATTCACTGAAATTCAGTTCGTAATGGGTCAAAGGTTCAAAATTCGTCTGCGAAGAAAGACAAAAACGGCAGCTCAATTTAGTCGGTGTCATCTTCGCGTGAAATTGTACCTGGTAACAAAAACAATAGGCATGAAGGTTGTTGTAAGCTGAACTTTGCAGTTTTTATTGGGCTCTTAGTGAAATATAGAGCAAAATGATGAATTAGATTTTTTCTATGCCGTGTTTTTCTTTGATCTGCGGCTTGTTGTTTATCGTAAGACAATTCTCAGCGGTTTATTGAGTAATTTAGTCGTGACGAAATCATCAGATGGCACATTCACAGCGATTGTGCAAATGTACAACTGCAAGTTTTGAACGTAAGAAGGCGTACAAGGAAACATTTTGTAACAGCCAGACAGTTGAGAAACACCCATTCGAAGTAAATAGTACCTAACGGAAAAAGTCCTTTTTAAAACAGTTTGTGTCGGCTACGTGAGCCTTGGGCGATTTGAAGTTAATCACGGATCACGAACCATATCGACCAAACATATCTGGTTGTTTTTTGTGGGCAAACGCAGTTTCATGACAAAAATCTTTATGTTTTCTCAATAGAGGCTATTTTTACAAATATATATGCTTCCACTTTTTTCTTTAACGCTTATTGTTCATTTTAAACGCTTCCTGTAATGCCAGAAGGTTCATAAACTGATAAACAACCATCCAATCGGTGTGATTGAATTTCTTGTGGTTAGCGAGTTTTACTTTATGACCTTAGTCTCTTCTTGTCAAGAAATGGTTTAAGCAGATACATTAAATCTAGGTTGGAAAAATATTTCTTCAGATTCACTGCTTTCTGTTTTATTATTTGATGCATCATTAATCTGTTCGTCTCCTGTTTCGTTTGAAGTGATGAGCGAATTTGTCCATCTATATTTTTGATACTTCATTAGGTTTATGAATTATTTATCTGGACACAAAAACACTCGTAAAGAAATCATTGCACTATGTATTATCGTCTCAAACAATGCTTTCTTTGAAAAATTGTGTTGTGTGGCGGTTTGTTCTTGACATCTCTACTGGTGAACTGTTTTCGTTGTGGATTACCAAAGTCAATACTGTACCGGAGCCGTCAATTAAATGCTCGTTGATCGATTCATAGCATGTGGAAGGTTACACTTAGTTTTGTAGAACTAGAAAGTTCTGCGGCTTCGCTTTTCCGAAATCTTGCGGTAATTATTTATTCCGAATAAGTGGTTCTATTAATAAAAAATTTATTATTGTAGTTTTTAAATGCCAAGTCAGGACCATGTACTGCCGGTACGGCAATTTTTAAATTTTTCGAGATGCTTTCCAAAAACCCACCAAACTGTAGATGTTCTTTGAATATAACAAAAAAAGACATCCATTTTATCGTATTCAAATTTTTGACCTGCCTTTCTTGAGACTTGGGTGATATTAATATTTTGTATTCAAACGGTCAGTTTTTTTAAATAATGGAGGATAACTTCTTATGTTTTTTATGAGACCTTTTCAGTATAATTCAAATCTGAACAGACATGAATAAAAAAATCCAAAATCAGATTTTCATAGCTATTAAAAAGTACGGAACATATTTCAACCTAATATTAATAAGATGGGCTGTAAATTCAAAAATATTATAGATAGATAAAACCACGTGAACACATAGCAGCTTTCAAAGAAATTAGCTACTTGCTTTCATCAAAAAGGTTGCCAACTGTCGGCGCAATTTTCCGATAGCATCACAATCAAACGTCTAACCTAATAATAGGGGGACAATTAGGAGCCTTTTCGGCTTCTGAATATGCTGATAGCCTCTGAAATAATCAATGTGCATAGTTTTGACTTAATTAACATCTGCGGTTTATATTTGGCTGGGTGCTTGCCTCCTCCCCTTGACCTATGCAGCCAGTGGAACCAGGCCTGAAGGAGTCGACGAATGAAGCTAAACATTTGCCTATATTTATAAAAATTTTAAGCACTCTGTTGTGAGCTACTGATAACCATATCGGGACAAATATTTCACCTAAAAGACTGTTATTCGTAGCTCTTCAATTAATACTTTCTTCGCATTTCTATTTTCAGTTTATCTTTACACTGACCTTTGCAAAACATAATTCATGAAGGTCATGTAAACCTTTTTTATAATTATTTTCATTTAGATTAAGTCATTTTTTGTCAAGTTTAGGAGTTATGACTGCTCTATATTTTAAAATAACGCGCAATCGATAAAACACATCCCCAGTGCGCACGCCTTTGGCTTTGCTAGGGATTGTGTTTGTTTGAAAAATTACAAAAAGTCTACGATAAATTTGTGAGAGTAAATGTTGTTATTTCAAAAATGCCCCGCGTTATTAAAGAAAATGTTTACGTCCGGTAATCTTGAAATTTGACATTGAGAACCTTTTTAGTATCTTCTCTGAACGTAAAAAGCGATTTATTAATACCAACAGTGCATTAACCCCATTGCAGCAACATATATGGTGTAATCGTTTTCCATCAATCAATCAATCAGTGCACATCCATAAAATTACCCATTTCACGGCCTCTTCGGTTGGTTTAATTTCGCCTTGTTTGTAGCCTCTAGACAGGGTGGTATAGGGGATCCCGGATAACGAATCACGGTCTTATTTTGAACACTGTAACGGATCACGGTAAGAGATTTTTGGTGGAATTACGAATCACGGACTTGATTGCATTTTTGGCACCCCAATAACGTATCACGGGATTATTTTTGATCCAATAACGGATCACGAAAAAACCCTTTACCAGATCTAACAAGCCATTAACTTATTCCATTTGCAATTCCTTTTTTCCTTATAGAAATAATATGTATCAAATATCTGCACTGAACCAGGAAAATGTTGGTCCTATATCTTTATCAGAACTAAACGTTGTCTGTATGGTTTTGTTTGACCAGACTTTGAGGGGCTTCTCTTATCAGCAAATTTTCGAACTCGGTCTTATTTCCTGGGTGTTTTATTTCCATGGGTTTTACAGGTTGAAAATACATGGTTAAAAAATAAACATCCAAATATGGCTAGGTGTGTTAGCTAATGGCATGCATTTCTGATAGATTCTTGAACAAATAAGAAGCTAAGGGTTCTAAATGTATAATTAGCCGACTGGCAAGCGATTTCTTGACCTGTTTTCAGAGCACCTAAGGCTAAAACTGTCCTTTATTCTGCATCTCTCAAAAATCTTACATTCATTGAACCTATAATTAAATGTTCCATCAAAAGCAAACAATCCTGTCCATATTGATGTTTAATACTTACAAAAGTAAAAATGAATATTTAAAAAATGTTTATATTTTTAAAAGAAATAAATGGATTCTTAATCTTATGCAAATCTGCACTTGCTTGTTTTGTCACGATCAAATATGTTAGCAGTGATGATAGAAGCGCTTTTCGTGTGTGCCCGGGCGTGGTTTTAAAATTAAATTGAAATCTTCCCAAAATAACATAGAACAGCAAAATCATCAAAATTTAATTAACTTATCTTGTTTGAAGTGTGTTTTGTTTTTTCAGAATCTGTTGTTTCAATTTTTGCTGTTGCATTTTCCAAAGCTATTAAAACGTTATGACGCAAGAGCATGTCGCAATCTTACTCAACTAGTTTGATAACTTTTTACTTGATCATTGGGGTTAAGTAGATTTGTGTTTTTGTTAAGGAGGATTAGAGAGTTAGGACGGTGCTTTGCCGGCGAATTCAAAGCCGACGGATTCAACGATAATTTGTTCTCTTTATCAGTTCTCCTCCCGTCACGTCTTAAGTCGTAAATCCCGAAACTGGCTGAAATCATTTAAGTTAAATTTGAAATAAGCAGAAATAAATAACTTTTTTTATCGTTTAGGTATTTTTTTATTACCACTATAGGCATAGGATAGGATTGACTTGTGCTTTCCGCTCAACTGGTCTATCTATTATTTGAATAGCGCGAGGAGGCTATTGTTCTTCGTGTTCAAACGCTGAAATTTGATAAAGTCAAAAAGTTTTGAAATCATCCGACAGTTCGCTACGGTATTACGTGAGTTTTTTTCGTCTTTTATTTTTATGTTTTAAATTGCCGCAGTTTTCATTGTTGGAAATCGCTACTATTGCTATATTTTTTTAAGCGTTTATCTTTCTTGCTATCCCTTTTTGAGACTTTTTCGCTCAGCCTGCTGGCTGGCTGGCCGGCTATCCTAAAATGCTACAATAAAGATTTTTTCAAGTTTTTGACTTGAAAAACCCTTTATTATAGCATTTTATTTATGTTGTCACGCATCACAAAAATTATTTAATATTAACTTCATATCCTAAAATCCCCGGACTTCATGCGTGGCAAATTGGTGACTAATGTCGCGAACTGCAAAACATGCCAAGTTTCTTCCATTTTAACTTTTGGAATTCAAGGCTAAACAATTTAAGTGAACAATCAAAAATAACGAAAGAAGGAAGTGTTTACTTTCCTTTGATTTGAAAAAGAAAAATAACAGTAACGAAGAAATTTTCAGAGAAGCGTAGCTGGAACCGAATTCGTAACGATAGGATAGCTACAAAAAAATTCAGTTTTTCAGCCAAAATATACAAAAATCTTTTTTGTCTTAATGGATTTTTCGGTCTTTTAAGCATTAAAGGGTAAGAACTAATGGTGACAAATAGAAAGAATTGTTTTTTCTCTCTTTAGAAAAGATTTTTTAGAGAGAAAAAAAGGATCGAATGCTCCCGGCGATTGCGAGGATCGAACTCGGCACCTACATAGCGTGGTTGTTGTTGTTCGTCCGTCATTGTCGACGACGACTAATACACCACGATGTGAATTAAAATTGGGAATTATAACAAATTATTGAGTAAAGCATTATTATTGTTTAATTTATTATTTAACGATTATAAATTTTGATATAACTTAGCTCTTTGGCTGCAAGGATAACACAGACAAAAGATTATAAAGAGTTTCGGCGGTATTCAGTAATCAGTATGTATTCACAAGCACCGTTCGATTTGAGTCAAGACCGCGACGAACAGAGCCCAAAAACATGTCGAACGCATTTCACTAATCGGTGATTATGTGGTTATATTACACTGTAAATTTATATATAGCGATGATTACTTCTACTATATAGTTTTTTAAAAAGATTCTCACCGAAACTGTTTTGTATACAGCCCCAACAGTCACCATCACACCTAAGTCCCCTGCAGGGGTGGAGAGAGGCGCTGTGGCAATCTTTTGTAAGGTTCGCGGGAACCCTCCTGCTAGATTAACGTGGTTCCAAAACGGCAGTGCTATAACAGACTCAAGAACTCGTCAGTACTCCATGCCAGATGGAAGTATGATTAAAATTTTGTCTCTGAAGAAAGTTAGACATCAAGCAACGTATAAATGCGAAGCCGATAATGGTATTGACCCCCCTGTTTCTGCGACCGCCTATCTTAGAGTGTACAAAGGTATGGACAATTTTGTTGTATGGCTGTAAATTTAAAACAACCGCTAGATGATTTTAAAAAGGACTAAAATCCATATATATTTTTTCTTTCCTTGAAACAGACTAGACTGGATCAAAATTTAATTATCTATTATTCAAATGGTCAATATGATATCAGAATTATGG
>JAOBYJ020096806.1:0-10533 GCA_025403565.2 Palythoa heliodiscus
CTTTTCTACTCTTCAAGACAAACAAAATGAATGGTCACTTTATAGGGTTTCATCAACTGGTTCAAAAGTTAGAATGAGAAACAACTACGACAATAATATTACTATTACTATTATTATTATTATTATTATTATTATTATTATTACTATTACTATTACTATAACTATTACTATTACTATAACTATTACTTTTGCTACTGCTAATGCTATTCCTGTTACTATAAGAATGTTGACTTTACAGTGTTTTAGAAATTAAAGTTAAAACAGCCTTTGCTTTTGCAAAAAAGGTTTTGAACAGCAAATATCGTGTGTCTGAATGAAAAGGGTTTAAAAACTGAGCAAGCAACACAAACCCTTCCTATTCTCAACTTGTCCAAAGTAAACAAAAAAGACTTGACACTCACCGATGTTATTTGGACTGATCCCTCTCTGATGAAGAGTCTGCTTGAGGATGCATCGGGTGAGGTGGGAGAAGAGGGAGTCTCTGTCGGACTCTTTAGTTTGTAACTGCCATCTGAGCTGACACTACCACAGAGAATTAAATATATTAGCAAACAAATTGATGTACAATCAAATACTTTCCCAAGAACACCAACAAGTTTTATCAGTCCTAAGATTCCATAGTTTTAAGTGGATGATAGTCACTGACTTCCCCATAACAGAATGGCTGGGAATCTAACTTATAGCTAATAAGGTTATGAGTTCTGCAAGGTAACCAATCTGTGCTATTTAACAATTAGAATATGAGCTCGCCCTATCGCCTGATAGAATGACGAGGGAGAAGCCCAAGTCATTTTATCTATTGGCGATAGAAATTGAGAGCGAGGATTCTAATTGTTTCAGTAGAAATCTCTGAAGAAGAAACAAAAGAACAACAATAAATTTTTGATAAATGGTGTTTTTATTTTTTCAAAGTTAAACCAACGAATGTTGACGTTACACAATTTTCTCAGGGTCAACTGTTTGTCGAGTGAAACTTGTTAAATTAATGCTTTAAATTAATCTTTTTCTTACCTTTGAAAATTTTCACACCATATTTTGTTGCTGATTTTGTTTTATCATGAATTGGTTGGTCGAATAGAAGCTACAAATCGTTTTCATAAACTCATCCAAAATCCGGGAAGTACACGCTATATTGGATTGTTTGTTTACATCCGGGCATCATCCCGCAAATGCTATCTATCAAATACAGTAGCCAATAAGATTACTGCATTTGCGATAGAGAGTGACTAGATTTCTACTAATACAATTTATAGAGTAAATGTACAGTATACAAAACTAGAAACATAATACTGTTGTCTTACAGTACTCACCCCTTAACGCTGTGACCTCGCCCACCCAGAGCTGCCTTGATAGCAGTTGTGGGAGCTGAACGCCTTCTCTGGGCCATGGTCTTGAACCGCTGTAAAAAGTGTCATCATTCAGCACATTATAATATTTTAAATATATTCAACAATTAGAATACAGTTTCAACATTTCTATCAGCTGATGAAATAAGAGGGTGCGACCTGAGTTATTCAATCAGTTGCCATGATAGAAATTGAGAGTGAGTATTCTAATTGTTTTAGTAGAAAGCTCTGGAGAAGAAACAAGAGAACAAAAACAATTTTTTTGATGTGGCTGACCAAGCTTCACATCTTACTCTAGCCACTGGTTGGATTTGCCTTTGGCAATCCAAGATTCAAATCTGCCATACTCTGTATATAGCCAACTGGTCGGTTCCTGACAGATGAAGTTCTTAATAACTGAATGGCCAAGTGCAAAATCAATCTAAGTGACTTTGTATGAAATGCTAAATTCTACCAAGGGTTATGAAGAGATAATAGAGATATTCTAGGGAGAGTTGAGAACTTGATCAATAGTCACTTAAGTCATTTTCGTCTCGGGTAAAAACAATGTGACCTTGTATGAAATGCTAAATTCTCCCAAAAGTTATGAAGAGATAATAGAGATATTCTAGGGAGAGTTGAGAACTTTATCAAAAGTCACGTCGTTTTTGCACTAGACCCTTCAATAACGTTGTGTTTGCAGGGATAGAAACTGGAATTTTTTTCAATAGACATTAGGACTAGTAATCACTCAGGTTCACTAGTCCTTCCCATTTTACTAGACTTAACCAGTTTTTTTATTTACGTTACAGCACCAACAATTAGTTTTTGACATACTATCTTGCTCCATCTAATGCTATGTTCTTTTGTTTTCCTGTTTAACCCATGCATCCATGACACATCATCATTCAATCAACATGTGGCCACTGTTTGCAGAAAGTTACATTCAGGCAGAACAAAACATAAATTAATTGTAATGAAATGACGTGATTTGGATTGTAAGCACAAACATTTAAAAAACTTCATTGGTAGATAATAATATTTTACTAGACATTCAGGCTATTTTGAAGACAAGTTTACTTGTCTGCGATAACTTTTACTAGTGTGTGAACTAGCAAAGTACCGCTAATTTCGAACCCTGTGTTTGAATTTCACTCAGTTGGTAAGATCTCTGACTGCCAAGAGCAAGGTCCCAAGTTTGATCCCCAGGTTCGATCCACAGCTTTGCCTGGGGTTAAAAATTTGTGTGGTATCCTTTCACAACACTATTCACAGACACGGACCTTGAGCCATTGGTTTAGTCTCCTAATCTCTCAATTTTCTATCTGGGGACTTTAAAGAACTTGTATTTTTTTTTGACAAGGGTAAGGTTATGGCCTAGTGTTGTGGTCTGTCCTTGGTTGCAGGGGGCATGCACTGATGCAGTCCTGCCCTCAAGTCCCCCAACAATATTGTAAGACCCAAGTAATTCAGCCACTGGGATTAGATGTCATAAACCAACCGAAAGTAAGTAAAGTGTTTTTCCTAATATTTTCTTGAGTACATACAATAAAGCACACTGCAACATTTGCGGTAGAGGTTTAGCTCCAGCTATCCAAATATATTTCCACTGGCTGTCGAATACAAGGTACATGTAGTAAAACAAACTGAAGCCAGAACCCACAATGAACAAACCTTGACACTTGAACCACTATATACATTCATAATTTCCATAATCACAAAAGAATTCTACAGATCAATAGAATGAAAAGCTCTAGTCCATATAAGGAAAGTATTTCTCTTTCCACTCCAATTCACTGTGGTTCATTATTCATTACAAGAGAAATTCATGTATATGTTGCCAAGTTATCTAATACTGGCAAAACATGAGAAAAGTATTTTTTAACATTATTGTTACTGACAAAATTACTGTACCTGAGGTGGATTCTTTTCTGTGAGACAGAGGTTATCATGTGGAAACTTGTCCTGAACTTGCACAATTCGAAACTGGTAAAAACAAATGTAAACTAATTTCAGTAAAGAAAATTCTATGGTCTGTGCATGGGTCAAAGGTTGAGATAACTTGATCTGGAAAACCATAGGATTATATATTTTAAAGCAAGATGATATGTTAAGACCTAAAACAAAAGTAAAGTGATGCATTGATATAGAGACTTTTTCATATTGATATGCTCAAAAGCGCTTTACAATGATCAATTACCGCCAGCAGACCGGAAGCATATATAGGCGCCTCTGGCTGCTGCTTCTAGGCAGTCCATGAGTGCTGGTACTCATTTTACTGACCCTGGAAGGATGGAAAGCTGAGTAAACTTTGGCGGGAAAGAAGGTCACCCAAATATTCAACCCTCAACCATGCCGGGGATCGAACTAGGGACCTCAGGATTGGAAGGTAGAGATCTTACCACTGTGCCAACCCCTCTGCCCTAGGAATAGCACCATTGGCACCCAAGGAATAGCAACATTGGTTATTATCGTACCTTTTTTTAGAAAAGGCAAAAATGGATGACTTCCAGTATGTACAGTGAATTGTGAAATGTATTTGCCCTTTGGTCTTGTAGCTTGAGAAATTTAGAATAAGACTTCGTGTAGAGGACACAGAATTAAACAAGGTTTGTGATTGGCTGAAATAAGCCTGGGATAAAGTTTATCTTTCTTTTGATTGATTCAAACAATCTTCATGTGTATCCTACATTTGGCTATTACGTCATGTAGAAGACACACGTAAACTTTTTAAACAGCAAACATCTTTCCCAGCATCAGTAATTTCTAAAGATCATTTGCTATCAAAACCATTTTGAAATGAGATCAAAGTAGCTTATTCAATGCGATTTTAAGAATTTTTTTTAGTTGTGAAAAGGAAATTCAGCCAACATGGAAGTTCAGAACCTTAATTGTAGCAAGGCCTAAAGATTATCTATCATCTGCTTGTTAGTTCAGTGGTCATAAGTGAAGCCGATGTAAATTCAAACTGCGATTTTAGTACTCTGTGATTATCGGACCAGCTTAATTGTACATGCGGATTTTAATAACTTTTGAAAGGTGTCGTCTGTTAAATTGTTCTGGAGCAAAGACATAAGTCACATATATAATTATGTGTACAACTACAGGGGTAAGCTTTTAATTGAAATTTTCAATTCAGTTTAGAATGTTTTCATTGTTTCTAAGTTAAATTAAAACTGAGTTCAATAGATAGACTACTGTAAGTAACACAGATAACTTGTGCTTCAAGCACACACTTTTTTTATAAGAACAACTTTATAAGAAATGGCCAAAATTTAAGAACAAGCTTAGGCAAATACTTTATAACTAGGAAAATATTTCAGGTAGGGATTTAACTGAAACTCGTGATTTCACTGAGCAATACAATATAAAACACAAATAGAGTCATTGTAATCTGAGACCTGACCCCTTATCCTGCTAAATGCAATTTTCACGAAAGCAAAAAATGTTCTAACTTTTTAACCAAAGCTTGAAACCCTATGAAGTGACCATTCGTTTTGTTTGTCTTGAAGAGTAGAAATGATTGGTGTTATTCACTCTAACTTTTGAACCAGTTGATGAAACCCTATAAAGTGACCATTCATTTTGTTTGTCTTGAAGAGTAGAAATGATTGGTGTTATTCATTATAACTTTTGAACCAGTTGATGAAACCCTATAAAGAGACCACTCATTTTGTTTGTCTTTACAAGTAGATTTTGAAAATGTTCATTGATTCAACAAATTCTGAAGTTGTTAAATCTTTAAAAATTTTGTGAGTTTGACTTTTAAAAATCAGCAGGAAAAGTGTTAAGACGGTTTGTAGTTCGTCTCTAAACACAAACATACATTACATGTGTATTGTATGGCGGTGTGGACGGCGAGGCATTTCGCATTTCATTGCCTTTGCTTTTTCTTCAATATAAACCTCTACTTGAAGCAAGATTAAAAACAAATTAAGAACAATTTAAGGTTAAAGTCGCCAAAATTTACAAGCCAAAAAATTAAAAACAATAAGCCTAGACAAAATTTAATAGTCCTTATAAAAAAAAACCGAGTAGCCGCACGTTTCAACAGGTGTCAAGCGATGGAAAAAAAAAGTGATATTGCGAACATCAAAACAAAACCAACACGACCAGAAGTGAATGGCGATAGAAAACGGATGAATCAACGATAGATTTCAAAAGACACCGAGATAAAACACGACACGAACTAAAAACAATTATTTGCTGTCTGAAATTACAGATATCCATTTGATTTCTTCAAATACCAAACAATGAGATTACAAAAACCAAGTCAAGTGAACGACAGACATATTTTTAGTTACAAACAACTCATGCAAATATAAAGTCAATAAATAAAAAATGTCGAATGCGTGACATCATGTAATGAAGAAAAGTACGTTCCTAAACAGTTTTCTGTGAATTCCGTTAGCACTCTCCGCGATCTAAACAACTCCAAAACTAAAAGGAATAAACATTTTTCCTTAAGACTTCGTTTTGAAGACAAGTTGTGTCCTAAAAATGATTTTTTTGGTCGAGATAAAAGTCCATACGATTTAGATATAAATTCTGAAAATTGAGACGTGATCGTCGTTCGACATGACATCACGAATATGTAATACCATGACATATGACCCTTTAAAAGACAAACACCTTAAAATGGTTTGCCTCTCGCTACCAAGGTCTGTATTTGATTTCCTGTGCAAAACACAAGCCCGCAGGCTCAAGCAACAGTCTACAAACAACGCACTTAAGCTACACAGAGATCTGCGGAGTTTGGCCGCTAGGAAAATAAAAACTAAACAAAACCGCTTGTGTTTAAGAGAGTTGAGAAACTTGACCTCCGGAAATGGTCACTAGATGGTAAGATATTTGTTCTATATGGTTGAGTCAGTTCGGTCTGTTCTCAAATACTTTAGAATTTGGAATAAATATAATATTTAGCACATACTTCAAGTCACAAGATTTTTCAAGTTCCTGCGTTGAACGAGCTAATATTTGCGAACATTAAATAAATGCGTCAGAACATCCTTTTAGAATCTGTAAACATTATGGATTGCCATTTTATCATCTAAACGCTGTGGTGATGAAAAAGAATAGTTTAATTTTTAAATTTACTCAATTTACTCAAATTTAAGTTTTATAAACTTCGCGCATGTTTAATAAAAATATAACTAAAATTTCGCTGGAGCGCTAAAAAATGTTCTTAAACTTGCTGTGTAACTGTATCTATTAGTTCCATAGAGATATCAAGCGTGAAAAAGCGAGTGTTAAACTAATAACTCTAGCGAACAAGCCACTGGTTCTAGAATAGACCGCAAAGATGGTATCAGTTGGAGCAAAAAAAGAATTCCAACATGTTCGGAATATCGTCTCGCTCCAGACATGAACCTACAAGCTGAAACAACCATTCTTTTCGATATCGTATTTGAAAAACTTCGAATGTGATGAAAAAATACAGATAATGCGTGAAGACAACACTCGTCGAAATATTCCCGCCAAATAAACAAAAAAAACCCACCATTTCTACCTCGATTAATTATGCGCAAATATGCAAATGTAAAAGGTACAGTGTTTAGTTTCATTGTCAAATGATCGTAAAAACATTTGTTCGCCAAATAAATCGCGCTGAGGTGGCAAATATTAATAGAAGCTGTTCGTTAGTAAATCTCAGAGGAATAGTTTTAAATATACCATATTTCATTGACTTCGTATATTCTGTTTGGCCAACAATGTTCGAGTTGCGAGCACTATTGGGGACCAGAGAGGGCTCCGTCTCTGAAATCTAGTTCTACATTCCTCATTTAACAGCAAGCGGAAATCTCGCTGTGAAAGAAACATTGAGTAAATCCTATATTTTATCAGCTGGAATTCACATATTAAACAAACTCAACAGCTGCATTGGCCTTGCACTGCGCTAAGCAAACAGATCTTAAAAATAATATTTTCCTTCATAGTGCTTGCTTGCATTCGTTAACCTTGAAATTATTCCAAGTATCTTCGTGATATGAGGGCGATATAATGGTATATTACCCTAGCTGTGCCGACAAGAAATCTCTGCAAGTTGAAGTACGAAATGCTCTTAAGAATAAAGCTTCACTATGGGCTTAAGCTACAAAGACCATGAAAAACTGAAGTAACTTTACCCGTATTTCCTCGGGGCTATCGAATATTGTAGCGGCCCTTCTTCTTCGTGGACGACCCACCATAGGACTCGATGGCGGCGTGTTTGAAGTCCGCAAAGCAGCATTCACGGCTAGCGCTTGTAGGCGCCTTCTTGTTCCTGGCGAGTCCAGCTCTAAGCCTCCCATATGAACCATTAACCTGCGAAATTGGGTAAAATCAACGCGGCCTTTTGCGCTTCGTTTAGGTCCACTCAAACGGACACAGTCACTGAAGCGAGAACCTCAAAACACGGCACACCAGCTTGTTAACAGCTACTCAACGCCTTTTCGGGCGATTCAGTAAAAAACGAAACTCTTTTCCACGTAAATTCTGAATGTTCAAAGTTTAAGATTGTCAGTTATAGCTGATGTTCCTGTTCTACTTTAACCCAAATGCCTGGGCTTTAAGTACGCCTTTCGTTTCACAACGTCGCCGAGTGGTTGACGTCTTTGAAGCCTGGGCGATCTTGATTTGCTGAAGACAGAAGTCAAAACAAGGGCTGATACTAACCATGACACATAATACCCTCTCAAGATGATTACAAAGTTAGAAGGGGATTTATCCTGGCAGACACGCCGCAGCTGAAAACTGAATGGTCAGAACACCAGCTTAAGGTTTTCGCAATTCTTGCCAGGTTAAAATGGACGAGCGCTCGCCTCGGACTTTGGTTGTCATTAATCTCGTGAGAGCGTAAAATTGCGTCACGCTGTTTTCTGCTTCTCCGACTCCAAGTAGATAAAATCTATGACCAGAACTGCGACAAGATAGACATACATTCCACTATATTCGAAGCACAAAAGTAATGCATTGACAACATTTCTTCCTTTCACCGCAAAAACGTTTTTAACTACGCAGAAAATACTTCCCCGCCTTTAGGTCAGTTTCAATGACGAAAAACTGACAAGACGTTTAATAATTATCAATTTATAATATTAACAGTATTAACAACAACTGAATATTTTGTGTCACAGTGTAAGAATTCTCAAATTTTAACCACTTATGTATATTTTATCTCGTGATATGCATATCGTGAGCAAAATTGCCAGATTCTAAACGCTTATTGACTTAGCATTGTCAAAAAATCTCTCGCGCTTAAAGATTAAAAAAGTTTGCTATGAGAGTTTAAGCACCAGAGCTAAATTTCCATTGGATAATCTCTGAAAAACTAAAAAAGCACGTTTGATAATTCGAGTTCCACTTTATATTATTACCGATAAAACTTCCTAACTTTTTTAAATGGTCAAAACTGTTAAGGCAAGATTACAATATACTGTAAATCGAATTCCACACAAAACTCATTATAGCCTGTAGAACAACCAGAACAATCCTGGACTCGACAGAATTCAAAAATACAAACAAAGATTGTGTAATTAGAGTGGAGTTTTATTACGATTAAATTTCTCGAAATAATCTTTTATTGACGTCTTGAGGAAGGGCAAGGCCGAAGAGTTTTGACAGCGCACAAACCCTGATTTATCACAATACCGATTATGAAACAGAAAGTTTTTCTAAAGTCGTATTATGGCAGCGCTTTAGCGAAGAATTGCGCAAAATACTTGGGTTGTGCCTCGTACTTCAATTATCGCATAAAATAAGCGCCAACGAAAAAACATTTACGCATGTACAGCTGTATAGGAAAGCATGTTAACTA
Source organism: Palythoa heliodiscus (assembly GCA_025403565.2). Taxonomy (NCBI): domain Eukaryota; kingdom Metazoa; phylum Cnidaria; class Anthozoa; order Zoantharia; family Sphenopidae; genus Palythoa; species Palythoa heliodiscus. The sequence goes on from JAOBYJ020096806.1 coordinate 9,121, forward strand.
AGGCGTGCGTTTACCATTTAGAAAACAGAAAATGTGAGACAGACAACCCTTAATACAGACTTACTGAAAACACGGCTATAAATAACGTACAATGAGATGAGGTTGGCCAAAACTTCACTGTTGAAATTACCTTATTGGTACTAATTTTTACGTCGCATTCATTTCGCGAGTTTCGCAATCTAAAAAAATCGCGAACTTAAAGCGACGCGAAAAAAAAATTCCCGCGAAGTTTAATAGCGCGAAATCTAATACCCTCCTATATTTCTTGTTTTCACAATTCGCTGACGTCGAGCTCGCCCTAGAAATTGATTAGACGCTCAAGAACTTTATGCCAATGATACACATAGCTTTAGTCTAATTTACGGCTACAGTGTTTTAACTGAAAATACTATGTATCATACATGCAAATGCAAAGAACGTTAAGCGTAAGGATAATATGTCTTTGACCATGCCTATGGTACACGATACGGTTTCTATAGTTTGGTTTTGTTATGAGTTAATGATGTTCAGCAAAAAGAAGTGTAAAATAATAATAAAATTCTCAAAATAAAATGGTTTTTTTTTCATTTTCGCGAAAATTAGTTCCCCTAAAAGAATGATTTTGCACCCAAATCGCGAAAATAAAGACCCGCAAAATATGCCAACCTATTTTTCGCGAAATTAAGTGCTCGCGAAAATTAATACTAATACAGTAAGGTAAAACATCCATGCAGGGAACTGTACCGGTAGCAAATGGCGGGTCCCCGAGATTTTTGAAGTGCTCCTAAAATTTGGCCCTTACTCAAATATTGGTCCACATATTTTAATAGCAATACTCCAATTATTCGGATAAAGTTACTCGAATGCTCGTTTTTGAAAATTAGTAAATGTTCCCTTTCAGTTAGTTTTCCTTTTTCATTATCTGTATTAAAAACTGTGTACTGATTATTACTCGATGCGAGCAGCGGTCGTACACCAAGCTCGTAAAAGATTATTTTTTTGTTCAGAATGTCTCGATAACATGCTCGGTTCTCGCAGTTTCCCAAAAATTAAAAATGCTCGCGCTCATCAAAAGTATGCTCGGCAGTGTTTGTATTAACTCTTTTCCTGCTGAGTTTCAGAATCCAAGTTTTATCAAACTTGCACTCACATTTTTTGAATCTCTCCATTTCAAGACAAACAAAACGAGTGCATGGTCACTTTATAGAGCTTTATCAACTGGTTCAAAAGTTAGAATGAATAACTGACCAATCATTTCTACTCTTCATGACAAACAAAACGAGTGCATGGTCACTTTATGGGGTTTCATCAACTGGTTCAAAAATTAGAATGAATAGCACCAATCATTTCTACTCTACAAGACAAACAAAATGAATGGTCACTTTATAGGGTTTCATCAACTGGTTCAAAAGTTAGAATGAATAACACCAATCA
>JAOBYJ020097024.1:0-10530 GCA_025403565.2 Palythoa heliodiscus
ACTCTACTCTACTCTACTCTACTCTACTCTACTCTACTCTACTCTACTCTACTCTACTCTACTCTACTCTACTCTACGCTACTCATGTTTTCCATTTAGTTTAAAATGACACTAAAAATAAACTGTTTGATGCCGTAATTTCACTGAATCATGATAGATTGACAAGTTGTTGCAAATGATATCTACATTAGTTTGTCTTACTTTGAATAATAGCCCCACGGTTTTTGAAAACAATAGACTCAGATCAAAATGAAAGGCAAAAAGCAGGTTTTTTACTACAGTGGGAAGGTGGAAGAATTTCGCGCTTAAATGTGCACGTTTTTAATGCGGTTGTAAGTTCTAATGCTGAGCATGCGCATTGTGTTGAAGTTATGGTCACGGTTGTTACCTGTATGAACCATTATAACTAAAATTGAAAACCTTTTTGATAATTTTCAAGTTATACATCGTGTAAAAGATTTGAAACTGAGGTTTTGGACTGTAATCCTTCCCTCCGACGAAGTTTCCAGTTTCAAATCTTTTACACGGCGTATAACTTTAAAATTATCAAACTGTTTCTATGGAAACACCGACGTTTTTTATAAAACCATTTTATAAAATTGAAAAAGATAAACACAAATCAATTTTATCAAGTCTTAAACAAGATGCTTTCTATGAAATATTGAAATTGCTCTGATATAATCCATTGAGGGCCGGCGAGGGCGTCCCAGCGTTAAGAGACACAAGTATAGTTTCACGGTAAATTTGCATTTTGAGATCACAGGTGGTTTTTATAATTTGTTTTGTTTCTACAAACAGTATTTCAGTTTTACATATAACTGCACTAATTTCATTACCAAATTTACTCAGATAACTCAGCACAGCCAATCACAGTTCAGCAAAAATATCAGCCTAATGCACAAACAGAAAAATTTTCATCCATTCTTGCTGCCCTCGTTAATCAATATTTTTTTTACTTTAGAAGGATTGTGTAGAAAAGCTTCTAGTTAATTTAAAGTTAGCTCGATTTTAAATCTCGACATCATATCTATTCATTTGCAATCCATTTCAATTCAGTATAATATAATTCGATAGTGCCACAGAGCACGTGAAATTCAGGCCGGTAAATCCCACGCCAGGCATTCATAGTGCGCTAACCTTCGGCGGGCGGGAAAATTTGGCGCCAGACCAACATTTACGTGACATGTTTATATAATTCATGGCAGAGTAAGCAACGCGCCCACTGAACACAGGTCATTATAAAAAGTCTTAAGAAAATAACACGCCCACTATTGACATCGTTGTTAGAAAAAGCAAGCTTTTAAAGCTTCACTTTTTTGTCAGTGTTTGTCACTAAAAGATCAAACTGTGCTCTTTTTACTTGATTTTGTATGGGATAGGTTTTTTCAGATCACAAGGAATACAGAAATGGCCTTGAGCGCCTATTTACAGGGTCGTTTCTGACGAAGGATGATCACTCATTGGATAGTTGAAGTAGTGTTAAAGAAAACTTAAAATTCTAAGTTGTATCTGTCGAATAAATCATGAAATCGTAAAGGCTAGCAAAAAGGTGACACAATACACTTGTCAAAAACGCACAATAAAATGTTTGCGTAATTTGTAAACCTAATAAAAAAAACACTTAAAATTTTAACAAAATGCGTGTGGAAGTATTGCCTAAGGCTGACTTTGATTGTCACCAGTTTATTAATAACCTGCACAAATTCTAGGAAGCTGTGGAATATTTCTTTCTCTAAAACTTTCCTCGTCCAAACCACGAGATTGAATCTCTTTCTGTGTCGCTTTTTTTATATGTTTTTATTTTGTCTAACTTATTTGGAAATACTTCTTAAGCCTGCCTTTAAGCGAATAAGAATGACTTACAAGTCGTTCGGGCGACAAAAATTTGTTTACGAAAAGTTTTTTTATATCGCTTTTTTCCAGTGACGTTAGCAATGACGCATGAAGGCCTTTGGTTGATTTGCAGATTAATTCTTGTGCAGTTCAGGTTTTCGGGCTCAGCGTAAATTTCTTTAGGATAAATTAAATTTTTAGTTCGTATTCGTTAAAAGTTTTGCGGTAAAATAATATAAAATAAAATAAAATAAAATGATAAAGAACAAATGCACACAAATTTTTCTAAGAAAAATTTTATGAGAATGATACTCCTCAAATTTGCCCACAAATTAAGAATTAACGTAAGAACTGACTCGCGGCTAAATCAAAACATCGCTTGTTATTTACAAATACAGACGATATTTTTATGTATTGCACGTGTTATTACACTGTAAAGTGATGCAACTTTTGATTTCTAGACTTTTCAAAAGCAAAGTCAAAAGTCAAATTCTGAGGCATTCATGATTATTAACGCTGTAAAAATATAATATATATGTATATATATATCCTAATCAAAATGAAATTTACATGTACGCAGTCTAAACTAAATTAACATCTATAGATTGAAAATACTCGAATAATCAAAGGCCCTGGAAGCCACCTCATGGATGAGTTTATATAAGTCTTACCACAGGCCGACTAGGCTAGACTCTTTTGGCTTTTGTGGTTGTTATTCGGAGCATGTGGCGAGCTATTCGAAGATCAAGTCCCATACACAGAAATCTTTTTACCCCTTTTATTCTCTTTTTCTTCTTTTGTTTAGAATTAGAATTTATTTTCTGAAAGCCGCTTTTATATTTTTCTTTCGCCACGTACTTACTAGAAAAATATAAAAACGGCTTTAAAAATCAGATCTCGCAAGGCGCAATATTTATTACGAGCTGAGAGAAAAATATACTGAAATGGGAGGTCAAACTCTCGAGTTTGAGCCCCGGCCCGGTTGAAAAAAAAGAAAGTTTTTTCTGTGTAAACTTTAATATAGTTTAATGCATATATTAATTACCCGATTAAAAGTTTACAGTCGAGTGAGTGAGTGAGTAAGTGAGTGGTGAATTCATCTCACTCCTAAACCTTAACGTCATCTATAATGACTTGTCAAAGTCTTTCAGCCGAGTTACGTGAAGGCTTGACTTCATATTGTTAAACAAGTTTCTGTCATATGATTATGAATAAAGACAGCCGAAAGGGATTTTAAAAAGCAAGTACAAGAGAAATCTGACTCATAATACTTTAAGTTGAAAAATATTGATGTCTAGAGAAGGCAGATGTTGCTTAACAGCATTTTTATTAATTTTCCTTTCAGCTACTAACTTTGGCTAAGTTTTTCAAACAAAAATTATATAGAAAGGCGACAAACGGCTCGAAGATAGGTGCGCACAAACTCGCGAAGTGCTTGTCTTTTTCACTACTGAAGGCATTTTTGGATTGCTTCGTATATCTTTGAGTAAAGACGACTTCCTTTGCTGCCGCTTTTTAATTGTTATGTACACTATTGATGATTTTCTATGCTTTCCATTCTAACTAATTTTGAAATAAAATAGACGACTTCGAAGCATCGCTGTCTTACTCTTAGTTTGCAGCTGAAATACTTTGAGGACTCGTAGTAATTTTCCATCAAATTTACCATCATTTTCGAAGGCATTTCATTGTTCATCTTTTGTCTTTCTAATTTATTTCTTGTTTTTTATCCTTTCCAAAGTTGGGCTTGACAGACTTTTTAAATTCTTATGAAAAGATAAATAAGCCGTACATTAGTATTGACGTATTGACGTTGTTTTCAAAACGTTTTTTGTCTTCATTATGAACTCTTTGTTTATCATTTCCCCGGAAACATTGGAATTAAAAAGTAAATTTATGATAGACATAAAGCAGTCGGTTTCGTTTTATTTTACGTTTCATGCAAGGAGAAAAGAGCCCATAGAATCATAACCACTTCATTTGAAATTTTCTCTAAGCAAAAAAACTGACGTCATAAAATTAAAATTAAGACTTCCGTTTATGCCAGTTTGATTGTCCTGTCAATTGTTAATTGTGAATTGTGGATTACCTCAAGTACCTTAAAGCTTTAGTTTTTTTTATTTTTCTTTGGTCATTTGTCTCCTTTACGAAGATCAATTAAACTTTTAAGTTAAAATGTTGTGCATCTCTTGCTAAAAAGCGACTGACTTCCGAGCTAAACGGAAAAAAGGACAAAACATAGCTGATTAGCTTTAGAGTTCGCTTTTAAACTGACTCAAATTTTACTTTAACTTTATCGGAAAAAGCAAGAGAATAGTGATTGACTTTAAATAGAGCGAAATTCTACAAGTCTAATCGATGAAAGTAACAATTGATATTGTTAAACAAAGCCCGAACGACATTACCCGTAAGATGAGCTCTTCGCAACACTTTGCTTCTAGTGCTGAACTTGAAGCAAGGCTTCGTGTTTCCTTGGTTTTTATCACGCACTTGAACTTTGATGTTACCGAAATTCGCATTATGAGTTCAGCGATATAAACTGATTAAATCTTTTGAGCTTGCTGTTTCTAATATGTGTACGTTCATAAAATTTAAAATCTTTCATTTTTAAAATGTCTTAAGAGTGTAATTTCCGCAAGTAGCTCAATAAAATCATGCTGAGAAACCACGCAAAGTTTTCGCCAAAATTTAAATCCGCAGGTTTACTTCGTCGAATGCTCTTCTGTCTTTGTTGTTGTGTGTTGCGTAAATAATTAAAAAACACAAGTCTGTTTTGCAGTTTCATTCTGAGGCTTGCGAATTGCTTATCGTAGCGATTGAAGTTGTTTTGTGTTAGTTGAATTTGGTTCAGCGAATATTATCAACTATATAGGTAAACGATCCACCGCTGGTTTTGGTTTGAGAGCAAAAGTAAACATCAATTCATGATCAATTTAAACCGAGCCGTTGTTGCGACATTGGCCGTTATAAACGTATTTTGATTCATTGGGGAATGAAGACTGAAGATGCGCTCTCGCAAGCAAATGGTAATTTCAGTACTAATCGTGACAGGACGGGGTTTTAAATTGATTTGTGACAGGATAAAAAGCGTTTGCTCGGCGAGAGATTGACTGTTCGCTGTTTAAAGTTTGTTGAGAGGAGAAATTTATTATTTTGTTTTCTCTTAAAAAATCTTCTGTATCTTGTGGTTCGTGCTCATCCCCACTGTTTTGTCTTGTGAAAAATAACTGACTAAAAGGCATCAAATAACAGTATAACTGGGACGTATAGATAAACAAGAGTACGATTTATACCCAAAATGTTTTTTGGTTTGCCATCTTACTTCCACCGTTTCCACGTATGCTTCAGTAGTGATTCAGCCGAATGTCAGTGTGCCGTGTTATATTGTGAAACAATCAGTGGAGCCAAAGCCAAGCAAAGTTTCTAAACACAAAACAATTATTCTTACCTGAGCAATGCGTGACGAATATGGTTCCTCAAATGTTGTCCAAACTTTTGGTTGAATTTTTTTCCAGATAGATTTATTTCGATTTCGCATGGCGTCTGCTACCAAACCATACACGGTCATATCCATGTCACTGAGGCTTTCTCCGTCAGATTCGTTTATGCTGTCAAACGTCTCTAAATTAGCCTGGGCTTCTCGGTGTTTTTTGTAATTTAACCAACAGCAAGATTCGACCTGAAGTTCATCTATCCCCCAAAAAGCCAACTCTTCCTCGAATAGCGGACCACACACATCCATTGGGCAATGAAGTTTGCCAGTGCGATAAAAATTCAAAATTTGAACAAAAACGCCTGGATGTCTATCAAAAAAATACTCTTTTTTCTCTGGATCATAATCCGCGAGTTGTGTTCCGTTTTCTGTAATCCAGAATAGTCTGGTGTCAGGAATATTTCGAAGCGTGTTCAAGTAAGTTTCATGGCGTATTCCACCGACATTGACGACTACCTTCCCGCTTTGTTGCTGCTCAGTGGCTAGTGTAGATCTGGCAGACCGTAAGATTTCTCCGTTTTCTTCATCATGTGCCATGATGGAGCGAAACTTCCACGCTTTCTGCTGTCTCGATTGTTTTTAATAGCGCCTCATGAATAGTAATCGCTGCTAAACTGCTACTAACGTACTTTCAGCTGACCATTTCACGGAGAAACTTCAGCTGGTCGCAATACATTACGTTCAAAGCGACCCTTGTTTTATTTATAATTACTGCGTCTGCGTTTTCAAAACTTACCCCAATGGCTGTTGTCAGTGGCAGGCGATCGTTTTGTTGTTATAATTTACCCGGCCCTATACTGCACAGCTTATACTCTCTGGCGCTGATTGCTAATAGTAATACCTAAACTGCCACTGCCAATACAACCGTTAATTGCACAAGAGTAACAGAGTGAATTATTCGGACAATTTTACCGCTGTATGACAGATTGTGGAGAATACGGTCTGGAGAATGATATCAACAACTCCGAATATTTTTACAACCGCACCAGCAAGTTTGCCCTCAGTCAACAGGCCACACACGGATTTTCGTGGTGGCTTTATAACAAGATATTTTGTTTGGAACAGTACAGTGACCCGCTTGGAAGCAAACAAACTGATATAGTTTCTGCGCATGCTCGCTACAAGCCACCTGCGCCGCTACCATTACTGAAATGATTTAACTCCGCGGGACCACGTTTATCTCGTAATTTTTCAAGTAACGACTAACAAGAAACTATTTTATTTTCTTTGCAAACGCAGAGTCATTCTGCTGCTTCAGTTTGATATACTTCATTTTTGTGAGGACGCTGCAACGAAACAGCACAGAACGATGCGAACACAAAAGGAGAAATTACGGAAGCACATGTGCTATTGTTTTTGATTTCTTCCGATGGGCAGAGAGAATGAGTCTATGACGTTACTTGCAAAGCGATTGAACAATTCTATCAAAATTTTGCTTTGTGTTTTTTTTTTTTCCGACGGATATGCAGATCATTTTAATTTTCTTTAGAATTATCGTGTTTTTTGACACCCTTTTTGCTGCGTAGCTCGCGAACTAATTTCTTGTTAGATCTTTTTAAATTATTAAATTAAAGCAAGAGAAATGTTAATGCTGTAAAACTTCGCTCAAAAAAAGCACCGTTCATCAGGTTTGTATCTGCGCTGTTTTATTCAAACGATGTAAAAAAAATGAAGTGACACCATGCCATTGTTCATTTCAAAACTACAAAAGGGCGTTTTCATTTCAAAGAGTTATAAGCCCGTTTTAATTTGAAAAACTTTTTATTTAATTTGTCTTTTTAAAAGTAAATTTATTGTACGATCAATTTAGTCTGCTTTTTACCGAAGGCGGTTTTTTATTCTTGCATTTTTGGTTCGCAGAAAAACTCTACGGTTGCCATAGTTCGCTTTGTCAGATCAGTGGCAGATGTTCAGAATTCATAATTTATTGCTACGGAAGATAACAAGCCAATGAATGGATTTGATAAGAAATGCTCAGTACTAAAACCATATCATTTTTCAAATATTTTCTCGCTAAACTCTCCGACTAGATAACACCCTAACATTTGTTTTGAATTCTATTTGTATGAAAACAATTTGATCCTGATCACATGAAAGATCTTTGATTCTTCCCCATGCAATTACCACAACCTAATTGAGTTAGATTTTTTCTTTCATGTAAGTAGTGGGGAATAGAAAGTTTAAAAGTTTTGTTTCAGCACTGTAGTGTAATAAATATACCCAGAATATTGTTGACTACTATAACTATACTATTTGCATTTTGATGAAGAGCTCATGAACCGTTGGACGAAATTCAATGGCTGAGTGAGTAGAGCTGCCTGGTATTATTGAAGAGCAGGTGAACTTTTTGACATATTTCTAACCCCAAAAATGAGTCGGCATACTCAGTTTTGATTTTAATCCAGTAATCATTGAAATGAATTTTATTTCACCTGAACGTAGATTGGAGTATTTTGTTAAATATGAACAGTGTTATACTTGTAGAAATCAGCTCAAAATCGCCTTGTGTTTTCTTTTCTCGGTTTCGCCGTGTCAGTGACGAGGCGGAAACTTCACTTTGGCAACTCGATCATTGGTTTAGAACTTACGAGTGCAACTTATTCTAGAAATTGCTTAATTTGAAGAGGAAAATATATGCTTAACGCAAAATGGCATTACGTGTAAAAACGTGACAACAGAAGAGCTAGAGAGCGGATGTTTGACAATAAAACTGCTGTTTTTTGCCCTTTGTTCTGTACTAAAAATCTTTTTAAAAATAGTTTAAAGTTTATTTAAAAATATAGTACTAAAATCTTCTTAGATGTAAATTTTTTTCACAGTTCCTGCCAAGGGCTATCCGCAGTGTGCCAACTGTTATTATTTTTAAGATTAATGTTATAACAACTTTTTATTCTTCTACTAGCTTTTACCCACATAAATTTTTGTATCATATAAGATATATAAGGCAGGAAATCTGTACCTGTTAGATTGGTGATCTATTTCAATAAGGACTCCTTTACGGATCATCACAATGGCCAACACTCTTATTATTTACGTTGTTCCTAAAATCTATTGTAACCAATGAATTGGGAAAAAAGACTCGTTTCTTTTTCTGTCGTATATTTGTTTGTCGGAAGACTGCGGACGCTGTTTGCATTATTTTTTTTTACTTTTCAAAACTCTTGTAAACCCAAACTAACGTAAATCAAAATTCAAGGTGACGTAACAAATAGCTTAGTTTTACGTTTTTATTAAATAAGGAAGAAAACTACCTGACCTAGCATCAGAACTAGTGCGTTTCCTCCAAAAACACTGAATAACATGTATATGACATGAATATGACATGAATATGACATAAATATGACATAAATATGACATGAATATGACATGAATATGACATGAATATGACATGAATTTGCATGCCAGGCATGGCACCTCTCTCTCCAACAATACCTATCTGACCAAGTCTAACATATACAACGAGCTTTATAGATAATCTACCCACAATTATCACACTCTGCCACACTGGACTTGGCGATACTCGCAAGTATTCACCAAAAAAGAGAGAAACATTGCAAATCCTTTTACAAGAATATCCATCCATCATCAATCTGGGAATAAATTAAGAGCTCTACTTCCTATAGTCAAAAGTCTTATCAGTACAGCTTACGACATCCACAAACATACAACCTTTTAAGTTTCAAAGTGCATTAATTACCGGGATAAGTTATCATTATCATTATCATCATCATCATCATTATCATCGCCATCGTCATCATTATCGTCATCGTCGTCGTCATTATCATTATTATTATATAACATGAATATAAGTTGATAAAGTGAAAAGTTTACCAAACAAAAATTGCTTAAAAAGACGAATGTTCAACTTTTCTTTGTCTTTGTCCAGTCCACACAAGTATCCGGATATTTGTGAACACGGAGATATTTTGCTCCGTTTTCTCCTTCCGTCCACATTTATCCGGCGTTTTCGGTCACATAAAACGGAGATCTTGGAAAACGTTCTCCAGAGTGGAGAGTTTTGAAAACTGTTACTTTTTCGTTGTCGTGTGGACGGAGGAAAATGGAAGTTTTCGAAAATGATGACGTCAAAGGTCGTTGTAACCAAAGAGAGTGACTGCGAACACATGCTCCGTAAGTGAAATGAAGCGGAGTGCATTCGAATCGTTTTCGCGTATTCGTGTGGACAGGCGAATACGATCCAAAACCGCTACGTTTGGCACGAATGTTTTCTGAAAACGGAGGAAAAAGTAACGCTTCTAAAAATATCTGGATACGTGCATGTTTTGTCAGGGCTTTAAAATAGAGAAACATTTTGCCTTAATTTGTGGGCAGAGCATTTCGTGACGTTAGAGAAGCTTCAGAGAATGCATTGTTGCTGTTCACAACAGGTCCTTTGATCAGATGTTTGTAGATCTAAGATTACGACCTCGACCGTATAACTAAAATATCGGGCTGCCATCAAAGTTATACTTGGCAGTCCAAACAATTAACCGTATTGTTGGTCTTGAACAATTGGAACTTTGCATTGATGAAGTTATACATTGGAACACTCCGAGTGGCCTCAAATGCAATCCGAGAAAGACCGAAGTCATACACTTATATTCTTGTTTTACGCCTACTGACAGTATCTCGCACCTTAGAGTCGGCACTGCATGCCATCATTGAGCCAGTGAGGGAAGTGAAAGATCTTGGAGTCACGTTCGACGCCACCCTGACTCTTCATACTCCCATGAACAACATTTGCCGATCTGGTTCATTGTCTTTACATCAAATTGGTAAAATCAGGAAATTCATCTGTCAGGAGGACACAGAGAGAGTAGCCCATTTCTTTATATCTTCAAAACTTGACAAGTGTAATGGCTTACTTTATGGCTTGGCCTTAAACGAAATTCAGTAACTTCAAAGACTACAAAATTCCGCTGCCTGACTTGTTACGAGAACTAAAAAATCCGAACATATCACACCTGTTCTTGTCAGTCTTCACTGGCAAGAACTTATTATCTTCAAACTCCTTCTTAATACCTATAAAGCACTTCATGGTCTGGACCCTGATTATCTCTCGAACTATTTACTATTTACTAGTAATAATTAGAAATTAGGGCAGTGCGTTCGATGTGGTGTTCGTTAGGGGTCGAAGCAATAACCGACATGCAAAATTCGGCATCGAGTCCGACATGAAACGCAACGTTTCTTTCCTACAAAAT
>JAOBYJ020097129.1:0-10529 GCA_025403565.2 Palythoa heliodiscus
ATGATGACTTATTAAACCTTTATGGCATTTGTAAATATATGTACATCTCCTATAATGTCGTCTAGTAGACAATGGTAGCCATTTTAAAGCGTTAAGCGCTTCCTTAGATGAAGAGTAGAAAGGTCTATTAAGTATAATTTTAGCTGCCTTATTTTGTAAAATCTGTAAGTTACCCATTAGTGTTGCATTATTCTTATCACCCCATACTACATCTGCATAATCAAACAGGGGCAAAACTAATGAATTAAAAAATAAAAGACGAGACTTAAAAGGTAAAACTATCACTACCACTAGGCCACACAAGTAATCGATCCAAATGCTCTCATATTTTCTATTCTTACCACTTTTTCAGCCCTAATAAAATGAACTCGTTAGAAAAAAATTAACTACTCTACAGTATTTGCTCATGTATAAGTCGAGGTTTTGAGACGTGAAAATCAACTTAAAAAATTGACCTCGACTTATACACAGGCAAAAAACATAATACCATTTATCATTACAAAGACAAGAGGTATTGCAGTGCAGATGATATCGAGTGAGGTATTTCATTTTCGAGGGTGAAATATAAAAAAATAAAACTCATAAACCAAGAGATAAGACGAAGATATTGCTTTTTAGCTGTGACACATATAAAATATTAAATAAATGTAATTTGAACGAAGTGATCTTACACTTCTGTCTATTTTCTTAAAAATATTTCATAATGTAGTATTTATCCTTTAAGTTGTTTTTAAGGTGATAAACATGATATGTAAACATTATCTACTAAGAAAATTCAAATTTCTTGTGACAGACTCGACAACTTGTGTGCTTTTTTCAAATTATCCCTGCAGGAAGATCGTTTAATTTCGTACATGTTTCAAGCCCAATAATTTCTATCAACGCTTGTCTTTTGCTTAGAAAATAAATCAAAAAACAATTTGAGTTTCTTCCAGAATAAAATATAGGAAAACAAAGAGCTTTACTTTCTTCTTTTTGTAAAATCATTACCGCAAGCTTCCTGCGTAGTGAGTGTTTTCTCGCTTGATATGTGGTGTGCTCAAAATGAGTTCTCATTGGCTAATTGAAACTAAAATCAGCATCTGATTGGTCGAAGCTTTCTCATGCTTCAGCAAAGGTCGATCCTAAATTTTTGAAGCAACTTAAATGAAAACAAACATGTTTCCTCTGGCATACACGAAAACATGTAAAAGGAATTCAAATTTTTGATCCAAAATTTAGAGAAAGATGTTTCCTCAGACATACAAGAGTGAATTTTCGATCCCCATGTAAAGTATAAATAAGGTTGAGAAAGTAAAGAGATCTATTTAATGGTATCGATCTTGTGTTTACAAAATGTTACCTAAAGTAAAACAAACGGCTCCTTTAGGAACCACTAAATAAAAGAAAGAAAATGTCCAAATACTCTTACTTGTAGTTTGCAATAAAAATAAAAAGTTTCATTTTTAGTCTTAAAATTGGGGTTCGACTTATACACAGTATCGACTTATACACGAACAAATACGGTAGTTAGAAAAAAAAATAACTAGTTAGAAAAAAATTAACCACTTAAGAACCAAATTTAACTGAAATGAAAAATTAACTGCAACATATACAGCGGATTGTAAGAAACTAAGTTTTGCTAGTTTTTAAAACAGAGAACTATGAAATCATCATTTAGAAGATATTGTATCAAAGTTAATTCTTATACATGTGCCATGTTGAGAATAATAGTGGGGTTGGTGCAGTGTTCACCATTAACACCTGCCACCTGTTCAAACCAGGATCAAGTCAAGGACTCTGCATGCAGGTTAAGATTTAGTAGATCTAGATAATTTAAGTTTCTGAGGGTTTTCTCTGGAAAATCATCTCCAAGCTAATATCAGCTGGCTTTGATAGTTTGTAGGGGACCAGAATGTCCTGTTACCGTAATTATCCCTGGAACACGATTCCTAAACTCTTTGTGACAAGCCAGAACTCTTCCATTTAGGATCAGCCCTGAATCTTCTAGGCTACCATTTTGGACATTTTCAGGACAATGTGGCAGCACAGGAAGAGGAATTGATGTCATTATTTTGGATTATTTAAATTAGCCTTCACTGGCTACTTGGAATTTTATCTAAATACAGTGCTGTCATCCAGAAAGGGAATACCGGTATGGCCCGCTGAAATGCAACCAGGCTGTTTTTCTACATGTTCCTATTGGGGAATAGGGTGAATAGTATTGTACTAGACTCCTTGATATACAATATTCCAGCTCTTCTGAGTGTTGAACATTTGTGTGACCTCCTTTTCACCAAAGTTGGCTCAGCTTTCCATCCCTATGAGGTCGGTAAAATGAGTACCAGTTTCTGCTGAGGGCTAACCTGCGATGGATAAGGCAATTTTCTCGTGGAGGAAACAGAAAAAAACTCAACTCATTTTAAGACAGGTTTGCCACAGGCAACCCAGTAATAATGTTTTTAGTAACACTAACATTGTTGAGGTTTGGCCTTTTACTTCCAACCAAAATATAATTCACAGTTTTCAGTAAAATGAATTGCACTTTGAACAGGATTGCTGTGAATGAGTTACAAAATTTCCAGTACCTTCCACGAACCAGTGAACCCAGGCAGTTTCTGGCAGAGGACAGGACTCGTAGCCATGCAGATCATGTGGGACAGGGATTTGATCGCATGACCACAGCTGCTGTGGGAGTCTTAAAAGCTGTTCATGTTGATGAGATGTAAGTTGGAGCAATAATGATGATAAAGATGAACTATGATAGTGGTGATGATGGTTATGATGATCAGTGCTCGAAATTAGCGGTTGCCCGGTTGCCCGAGACAACTAAAACTTCGTTCGGGCAACCATTTTTTAGGGAAATTAAAGGGCTAGTTGCCCGAGAAGAACTCGTCGGACAACCCAGGAAAAATTTGAAGTACTTACATTACTGTGATGCGTAACAAAGAACAGAAGCTATAAACTTGAGACAGCTCTAAATGCGAGCTTTATCTCCTAATATGTAAAACAAAGGAAATGGAAGGTTGTAACTGTTAATTGATGGCCGTTCGTTCGATTCAATAAGCCACGATAAGCTTGCTGTGTTGTCTTCAAACCCAGACCTATACTCGAAATATTTTGCCGCACGCGTAGTTAGTCTTTTGTCGAGCATTGTGGGATCACTGCTTACAGATCTTTCAAGCGACGATTCGAGGTAAGAGTAATAATTGTTAGCTTTATAAGCAAGGTCGTCATAAGTAGCTGCATTGGCCAGCTTCAGTGAAATTTGCCAGTGCATTACAAGCTACTAAGCGTGGCTTTCATTTTTATTTAGAGTGGTTAATACATTTCTTTCATCAACGGATTTCATTTTGCCAACATTTGCTGCATTTTGCCAACATTTTTGACGCCACCGATGTACCATGAATTAATTGAAGGCATTTGAATGAAACCGTTTTGTTATTGTAACTAAATTGCTCTTATGTGACTGATACTGTGGACATGTCTTGCTTTCTGTCAAGAATTGCTCTTCCTGAACACTACCGTAAGTTGTTAACGTGAAAAATCATAGAACATGTTAAGGGCAACCAAGTCCTGGACAGGGCAACCAAAGACAGGGGCCAGGTTGTCCGGCATTTGCCATAACAACAACCTGGATTTTTTTCTAATTTCGAGCACTGGGTGATAATGATGATGTTGCTGATGTAGGTGTTGGTGATGGTGATGGTGATGGTAATGGTGATGATGTTGGTGATGATGATGGTGTTGGTGTTGCTGATGATATTGCTGATGATGGTGTTGGTAATGACAGTAATGGTAGTAACGATGATGATAATGATGATGCTGGTGATCAGGGACCCATATTCTTCTTTTCTCAAACTATCCAGTCAGGCAAGTAAGTTAAATTTTATACTTGCCCATCTCAAAATTTAGTTGCTGCATAAAAAATACAAAATTGCCAATGAAAACCCGTCTACTTCACTTCAGACATTCTGCACTTCATTACTATGAAATCTTAAGAACTATTCATTATTTACGCCTGGGGTTGGGGTGGTAAGATCCAGCAAAAAACAAAACAAAACGCTTTGACTTCTTCCAAGGAAAAGAAAAAGTCATAGCCCTTCTAAACAGCCTTTGAAATATGGATACTCCCCCAAAAAAGGATGTACACATTCAACCTTAGTACTAATTTGCTGATCAACCTCAAAAGCTGTATGCAAGAACAAAGATGTAGATACAAGCTAATAATTATTTTTATTATTTAAAAGTGTTTGCAGATCTGTATCAGTATTTAGATATTCTTTTCATTTTCGTGGATATACTCTAATCAATCTAAAAATCTATACTTGAGAGCAAAGATACAAAATGCAGGCTAATATTTTCAAGTGTCTGTAGATCTGTTCCACTTGATAAATCCTCCTCATCTTCATGGATATACTCTGTTTCCTCTTCCTCCTTATCCTCTACTCCCTCGTTTTTCTTTGTTCCCGTTTCTGAAGTGCAGTCTGTCAGCTTTACTTTTGTACATCCATGTGCCAGTTTGAAGTCAGAAGCAGGTTGCTCAATACATCCTTATGCCCATCTCGTCTTGACTTCTCTAATTCCTTTAACAGCACTTCATTTCTTTTCTAATGCATTGATCAGCTCCCTCCTTGGAATCTAGCATGAGGATCCTTGATTTAAATTCTGCTTGATTCTTGCGTAGTCGATCTTCTTTTCATTTTCATCCTTCCCTCTATTCCCCTTCACTTTTCTGGACTTTTTATTTTTCTGATGCACCCCTTTAAAGATTTGGTCCAGCTTTTCTCAACAGTTGAGAGCTCTTTAAACTTGTCATTCACATCTCGCACTAATTGGCTTACCTCTTCTAATCTGCCATTAGAATGAATTATTATATTGTTTGGTGGCCCAGAGGCAATTCTTGTTGACACACTGGATTTTCATTCTGCTTCTTTTTTCTCAGGCTTTGAATGTATTTTTTCCAGCTTTTCTAGACCTCTAGTCTCAATGGCCACATGACTGTGCCTTACATCTGTAAGATTATCACTCAAAAACGTACTGCAAGAAGTCTCGTTTGCTTCAGAAAAAAGAGCCCTCAGATCAAGATGAAACCTCTAGAGATTTATTTGTCAGAAACCTTTTTTCCCTCACTTTATAAGGGTAAGTAGGAACTTCCCCAACAGATGGGGTTCGGAACCCCTTTTGAGCAGTATGTCATTGAAGAATTTTGTCCTTTCATCTATCTAAATGTGATGATATTGATGATGATAATAGTGATGATGTCAATATTGGTGATGGTGATGATGGTTATGGTTATGGTAATGGTGTTAATGATGGTGATAGTTTTGGTGATGTTATTGGTGATGAAGGTTTTAGTGATGATATTGATGATGATGGTTATGGTAATGGTATTAATGATGGTGATAGTTATGGTGATGTTATTGATGATGATGGTTATAGTGATGATATTGATGATGATGGTTATGGTAATGGTATTAATGATGGTGATAATTATGTTGATGTTATTGATGATGATGGTAATAATGATATTGATGATGATGGTTATGGTAATGGTATTAATGATGGTGATAGTTATGGTGATGTTATTGATGATGATGATGGTTATAGTGCTGATATTGATGATGATGGTAATGAAGGTTTTGCTAATGGTATTGATGATGGTGATGTTATTGATGATGATGGTTATAGTGATGATATTGATGGTGATGATGATAGTGATAGTGATGATATTAATTAGGGTGATCACTGATGATGAGTGTGTTTATTGTTGAAATTTCAAGTATATATACATGTGTATTTACCAAGCCCATGATGCAATATTTTACAAGTGCAGGTAATGATTATAATGTACAATTTTAACTTTTTAGAATATAGAATGTGGCTTAAGGGTAAAAGTTTGGTTTAATGAACATAAACCTGTAAAATAGATTTGGATAAAGTAATTTATTTTACCGAAACATTTGATGTGATACAGTACATACATTAGATAATATTAAATTTTGTTGCAAAGTAAATCACAATTTCTCTGTACATTTCAGACTGTCATGTTTTTCTTTTAGACCAACTCTAAACAGAGACTGCAAGGACGTGGTCTGTTTTCACGCAGCGGATTTTAACCAATGTGTTCAGAAGCTACAGTTGGATCTTCATGAGCCCCCTGTTGCCCAGGCAAGAATTATGTTTTGAAGTTATCTAGAAGTATATAGGGTGCGAAATTAAAATATTTTTCAGCCAGCCCTGTGAAAAAATAGGTTAAACAACATAATTATGAAGTAGTAACATTCGTCTGAGATTTTAACCGGCCCTAAACATATTTTTGAGACATTTTTACCAGCCCAGAATCAAATTGGCCGGCCAAAGCTGGCTAATCAACGTTAAATTCGCACCCTGGTATATGTTATTGTGAATTATTTTTCTTTATCAATTGCCAAAGTTGGTCAGAGAATTTGGTTGTACAAACCTACCTTCACAAAATAGATGATTATACAACAAAAAGGCAGTTTTTTCTGGGTATAAATAATTCACTGAATAACAATTAAAATTTTGATGAATACGACGATGATGATTGTGGAGTTGGTGATTATGATGTCAACAATGCTGATGATTGTGATGATAATGCTGATAATGGTGGTGATTATGTCAATAATGCTGATAATGGTGATGATAATGATGGTGGTGGTGATGATGTCAGTAATGCTGATGATGGTGGTGGTGATGATTTCAATAATAACAACGACTATAATGATAACTTCTCGTCAATACGGCTATAATTGGGTGGAATAACTTACATGCGCAGTGGTTTTTGTTGGGTTACAAGCCATGCACTATTTGATCTTTTGAGCAATTTGGAATCAACTTGTTTACAAAGCATCAATCTATTTTGTCGTAAGTGTATTTTAGACTCTCAAACGTTTATCTTTCAAATTGATAGTCACAAACTGGTCAGGCCTGGAAAATTAAAAAAGTGACAGAACTGTGTTTTATCTTCTGTTGATAAGTCGGTGTGTAGATGAAGATAATTTCTTTATATTGCAGTGCTTGTCATGGGTGGACGATGCTAAACTGAACCAGTTGAGGCGAGAAGGCATACGATATTCAAGAATCCGACTAAGAGACAACGACATTTATTTCATTCCTCGAAATATTGTCCATCAGTTCAAGACAATATCAGCCTGCACAAGTATTGCGTGGCATTTGAGACACAAGTTATATTATCCAGAACTGCGAAAAGCAGAGCGGTTGGCAGCAGCAGATAGAGAACAAGCCCAAAATGATTAAATATTATATCCTAAACCTGACAATGTAATAAGTCGCATGCCCCGTATTTATTATAAAAGTTCCCAACTTTTATTTTTAACTTATAGCGCACGATGTATAAAGTATGTTATTGATAATATTAGAGCACAGATGTATTACAGGGAGTACGATCCCCCACTTCATATAAAAGTTTGTACATATACATTTAGAAAAGATTTTTAATGCAGACTTTCATGATTGTAATATACAATAATATTAGACTTTCAACAGTATTTATATGTCAGTTATTTGCGAGATAGGTTTGATCCATATTATTATTTGAAAAAGACGTGAAATAATGTCTGCACTTTCAAGTTTTACAAGTGACTGTCAGCTCTCTCGAATACTGCATAATATGCTAAAAAAAATTTTCAGTCAGAAATCAACATGTGCAGATGTTTTTTGGTGATTTTCCTGTCAAAGACAGTCGTTAAGAATTAAGTGGCGTTCAACAAATATGAAATGACAATTCTTTTTCTTACAAGCATCTCTTTTTCGAAATTCGTGATGACAGCCAAAATTGTATAAATGAATTCATATTATTTGCTTTTTGTGATCTCGGTAAGTAAGTTGTTCTCATTATTTTCAAAATCTTAACGTTATGACCGCTAGGGAGTGGAGCTGAATTGATACTCTGCTATACGTCAGGCGTTCAGAGCCTTAAATATCATAAAAGCTGGACCAAAGATAATACAAGCCATAAAGCCAGTGATGCGCGACTCCTCTCAACATGTCAGTTAATTCGAACAATTACACGCCGTTCTCCACCAACAACAGGCGGGAAAACTTCGCACCAAAACAGCACGTACGTAACACTGACGCGCAAATTGTTTTGTCGCTTCTTTTATCGGCATATAATATGTTCAAAGGCAAAGGGTTTGTTGCTTCTCCTAGGTCGAATCGATGAAACGGCATAATAAGGGCAGTTAAAAACTACAAGAAATATCTTCCAAATTTGCTTTTCTGGTTATATCACGGTTCTAATAAGAGTGGAGAAGTTTATACTTGACGTTTTTAGCTTCAAACGTAAATTAAACTCTATATTGGCTTCTAGTATAACAACTTCACTTTACAATAAACAGCTCTTTCATGTTTTCAAAATCTTTACTTGCTGTGGGTATTGTAAGAAGATTTCCTTTATTCTTCTGAGAATGAAACGGTTAAGAACCGGTAGTTATCAACATGTAAGTTTTAATTTTTAAATAGCACTGACTTGTAACAAGTTTACTGTATGATCAGTATGATCTTATGATCTTATGCATATCGTGTACGAATCATTGACATTTTTAGGTAAGTTACAAGGGGCGCTTAGTTAAATAGATATTGTCTCCAGTAAGCCTAAGTGCTGGGAAGTGTTTAGAAGAATTTCTTTATGTCCTTGGAATTTTGGAATTGCATTCTCTAACCTTTGGAGGTTCTTGGAATTAAACTATCAGGAATTTTTTCTGTTGAATGAAAGGAAATATTCCCTAGAAACGGTATATTTCATTGTTCAATTCTGGAATTAAACTTTTTTTTGGTATCGTTTTTGTGGATAAAGCCCAGCGCCCACTACAGCTATTAGCTAAGTGCCTCTCGTGACAGTTGGCGTAAGCAATTTTCTCTAGTGGGTGCGGTGTCGTTTTCAGCGCATTTCGTCACGCGTGCCAACATGTTGAACAATTTGTGCACGAGTGAACGTTTCCTCCAAGTGTGCGTGCGTGCGAAGCTATCAGGTTGAGTCTTGTTCACTAGCATCAGCCTTGTTTGATGGTCATTAGACACAGTACGCATGCGTATTCGTGTCATTTCCTGAGCTGATAGCTTTGCACGCCCGTAACACTTAGCTCAATCGATAGCTCTAGTGTGCGCCGGGCTTAAGCTATAAAGTTTAAGTTCTTGTGAACTCTGGCTAAATACTTCAAGTTCTGAAGAAAATGTTTGCACCTGCGTTTATTTCAGTTAGCAAGCTTCTTTATGGATTTTGTACGTGGAAGTTGATACTGGAATACAGACCACTTGCCAGTTAGTTAATATTTCATATTCGGGATGATAACAGTCCTCTGCAAGCTTGATCTATACGAAAAAGATCAACTTTGATGGTTTAACTTAAGTAAATTATAGTAATCAAACTGTTAAGGTATTTACCGTGTACCTCTAAAATTGAACTGAGCGTGTTGTATTTTACTCTGTAAGATTCTCAACAGTGACTTCGACAAAGAAAACTTAAAAGTATGTTGGAGTGTTGTCAAGATTGGGGGAAGAGGGATCTCTTAAATTTGTCAAGAGTCGTATACGCGTCTTGTTGTATAACGTTGAAATTCGTCATGTACAAAACAAAGCGAAGAGACTGCTTTTTAACCATGGAGTTCACGTGAAACCAACCTAACTTCGTTAAAGTGAATTTTCCGCCTCCTGTGGTCAAAGCGTCTCTCACGGGCCCTTTGCTGTCAAATGGCTTTACAATATATATTAATAGATCAGTCTCATCAGCTTGGCTTTCTCTAAACGACTTAAAGTTTACTACATTTACATATTTTATTTTTGAAAAGTTCCTTTTCGATATCAGATAAAACCACCTTGCTTGAAGGTTTAAACAATTGATCTTTCTCACAACCGTTACATAAATGAAAAGTTTTGCGCTGACTCATGTGCGCATGATCTGAGATGACGAGTGGTGATTGGTTGTTATCTTTGACAATTGCTAAGCACTCGTGCGAGTTCATTTACAAAGTAGGCGGGTCATTTATTTTGAGTATCTTAGCAGCCCGTAGAAAAAATCCAGTGTCTTGCTTTTTTTCCAATATGTATTATGTTACCACGCCCCGTATGTACCCCCCTTCTACCTCCCCCCCCCCCAGTATAACACACCAAATTCTATATCGATGAGCGTTTTCGTCATTGAGTGAAGACTGCAGTGAATCACTTTTAAGCTTTTATTTATCAGTACTATACAGCCATTACATTAGCTGGTGTTTGGAACAAGGCAACACGAAACACCATTGCTGACAACACATTTTTTTAACAAGTAATTTACATGCGTGTGTTACAGCAAATTAGGACAAGTTTTTTGCTAAAAATATCTTTAGCATGGTAGTGGCGTCGTTGATCTGGAAAAATCCAAAGAGTTGATTAGAACGAAATCGTCTATTTGCTTTGGTCGTTCATTGTGCCCTTCACACAGTACTCACATCCAAAGTACCTTACTTTTATGTCCTGTGGCCGCAATGCAAAAAATGTTGAGATTCCTGTAAGGGCACTAAAATCCCCCC
>JAOBYJ020097240.1:0-10527 GCA_025403565.2 Palythoa heliodiscus
AGAAAATACTAACAGAAATTAGCTAGAAAAATATATATTTATAGTGTACAGTGACCAAAGTAGCGAAAGCTTTCAAGCTTTCAAGCTTTCTACACTCAAGAATAGCTCTCCAGCTATTCTTGAGTGTAGAAATTATGGTTGGCAAAACTTTGAAGATGAATCATGAACATCATAAGGCACCCAACCTCTACTTTTCATTTTTAAACTTCAACTTCAAATGTTTTTGAAACCCTTGTGATGATACTGACGTACTTTTATTCCACGTCCAAGGCTATTTTTTTTTCTAAAAGCTTTTGTAAATGAAGGGTTTGTTTACGCAGTGAAATATTTTACTCTACAAGTTGAGCTCAATATAAAGGAAAATCTTACTTTTGCATGGAGCTGAGATCAACCCTCACAATTAATTCTTTTTTGGAAGGTATTCCCTTGAGTACATCACTCTTGAGTCGCCGTAACATGTGGGGCCCAAGGATTTCATGAAGCTTCTTGATCTGATCCTCTTTAGCGACATCTTCAAACTCCGTCAAGAAACTGTTCTGATTACTGTCACAAGAAATGAAGAAAAAGAAAGACAGCGATTAGGTCATGGGAATCACTGACATTTACTTAAACACCAACAAATGAAGTGAAACTTTACATCACTAAAAAAAATTAAGTATACTGTTAAAGGAAGAGAATCAACAACTAGAATCATTTGCAATTTGCTGTTATCATCTACATCATCATCCACATCATCATTTACAAAACGGTCGTGGCAGCAATTTTTAAAATCCTCGTTGTTGGAATGTTTTGCATAATACCTAGTAGAGGGAAGCTATGGTATGTTCCCATAAAACAACTACAGATTCTTGAAGTCTTTACCTGTCTTTTTTGTTTCGAGAGGGTAACATACCTTATAAAAACCTTTAGCTCCCTTGTGTATAGACCCTACTACTGTACCAAAGAATTACCTTAATCTACACTCGAAGTTGATTACCAAGTCATCAACGATTCTTACCTAAACTCGTCTGAATCCAAGAAGTGCAGAAGATTCCACAGTTCTTCAAGGCTGTTCTGGAGAGGTGTACCAGTCAACAGCAACTTGTAGTCAATGGGGTAATCCTGAAGGGTCTTAAAAAACTGAAAGAAACAAAAACATCTCAGCCTGACTGACAAAGTCACCTGTTTGTAAAAAGGGGAAAAAAGAAATCTCCATCGCTTGCTACAGTAAAAACCCACGAGTAAGAACCTACATTTACCAGGGTTAACCTAAACAGGTTCTTACATAAATAGTGGTTAACAAGCTATTAAGGTTCTTAATAGGTTCTTAATTCTTGCAAAAAATTATGTCATTGCTAAGAAGATTTTAGTAATCGGCAACGTTAAATTTGCATACCTAATGATTGCTTATATTTTAATATGACCATAATAGAGATCTATTCTCACATGAATTTTAATTTCTTGAGTCAAAACAACTTTATAAACATAATTGTGCTGTAAAACACAATATTTGATAAATGACTTTTGAAAGCAAGAACATGCCTCCAAATTTTATGCTAAAGAGGTTCTTAAGAGGGTCTAAAATGCCAAGTTTAGCCTAACAGGTTCTTAAATCTTAGGATCTTACTCGTGGGTTTTTACTGTATCTTATTAAAGGAGGTGTCTGATTCGTGTAATAGCCATCAGTCATGTCTCCCACCACTAAGTCCTAGGCTGTGCATGTGAGTTGATATTTGTCAATCTCAATCTGATTGCGAGGTTTTTCTCTGGATATTCCGGTTTTCCTCCTTCTATGAAACCCCTTCACAAGCTTTCAAATGGACTTCCATAAGCTGTTTTGCTCCCTCCACTTGATGCAGTGATACGCGAGAACACTGTTTTTGTTGTTAGTATTATTGCTACTAGTAGTTTTTATAAAAAAGTGAAGCGCTGCGAAGAATTCTTTGAGCCTAGGTTAGTGTGCTGCTCCGCTAACTCTTGTAGCAATTATTATTATGATTAATATTATCATAATGTTAATCAATATGTTAATATCTCAAACAAATACAAACAGTGCACGCTGCTGCTCATGTCTTTTAAAGTTTTTCAAAAGTACGACGCAAATGAAACATACCACAAAAACTGTTGCAGCCTAGTTCACTAATCTTTTCCCAAGGAAAATGTTGCCTCTATGGACTATTGACAAGTTGTCCTATACGAAAGAGAGAGTAACTGCTAAAAAGTATAAACCAGTTTAAGAAAAATTAAACGGTTTTTCTTTGGAACTGCAAGTTCAGAGTGCTATTAAGAGTACCTTTGATTGTTTGTTCTTCAGCCTATGGGCCTCATCAATCACTAGAACGGCCCAGTCAATGGACTGGAGGCTAGCACTGTCAATCGACACCAACTCGTACGAAGTAAGAAGGACATGGAATTTCACAGGGGTGTCTTTCTGTTAAGAACGAAATACTTTCTTATTAAAGGGATAAGCAACTAAAAACATTTATTCAAACATTTCACTAATTGTTTATGGAAACGTCTATCAAAGGATTTAAATAATAATAAACTAACTGGCCACATGTTGAAGTTACCTGAAGTTACGTTTATCTTCACAGTGGATGTTCAGTGTCAAGAATGAAGAGTTTGATGAACTAACAACAGTTCTATGATTTGAAAACGTCCCTTTGCAAAAAAACGTAATAGACCTTATTCACTGGCCTCAATGTTTTCCCAATACAGTCCTCTTGGGAAATAAGATGGTTTGTTTAAGGTGAAAATTCTTTCGTGTCATTTTCATTTTCGCATCTGAGACAAAGAACTATATTTCCCAAGAGGAATGTATTGGGAAAATACTGAGGCTAGCAAACAAGGCCTATTATATTATGTGAGTTTATAAAGGCAGCTGTAGAATCTATGCAGTCAATACATAAACTACAGAATTCACTCAAATGGGGAACCAAGTCACTGGTTAAGTTCTTGGAAACTGCAAACTTCCATACAGCATCATTTGAGTAACAGAAATGACTATAGGACATTTTGAGCAAGGAGATACATGAGGTACATCCAGCGGGAATATACAACTTACAGAACTCAACCAAAGACTCGGTTCCCCATGTGAGTCTCTGTAGCTCAGTGGGTAGTCAGAGGGTCATGGGTTCGATTCCCATCAGTGGCTCAGGATTTTTTTGTGAGTATTTCAGCTTGAGGAGCACTTTGTTTCTAACATTACACCCAAGTTGTAAACTTCTATATTCATTAATATTAGGATACATTACGTAACACAAGCATAATAATTTGTGATAATGTTTTGAACTTGCGAATGTTCCAATGATACACAGATAAAAGATATTGAAAATAGTTGGATAACCAGAATTTGAGGGTACCAGTACAACAGATAAGCAAATGGCTATATGCGTTAGACACATACCTTCAGTTTGTAGGCCTTCAGTCCGCTTCTTATGGCATCTTCATCAAAAGAAAACTCCGTATTTCTAAGGTTCAAGGAAATAAAACAAAGGAAATGTAAGGTATATCTCGATATATACATTTTAAACTAGGTCATAAACCACCACGTTTCCCAGGGTGTCTCTAGTATCAGTTACTAAAAGATTGATTCTGATAAAAGTTACAAGCGGGCTCCAGGAAGACAGGAGGGGGGGATACCGAATCAAATAAATCCCATTTTCCCCAGTGCAAAAGCAAACAAATGCTAGTTTCCATCTTCCTTTTTAGATACTTTATCTATTGTTCCCCTCAGGGCTTTTCAACAATAAATTACAAAGTTAGATATAAATTGTAAAAAGTTAAAAAATAAAATGGGAAGAGCTAAAATTATTTACTGATTCTAATCTAACTATATTTATGTTTACAATAAAACCTATTATTCCGCCATTATGGCTTTCTTTAAATTGTTTTTAAAAGTGGAGAGCGAAATTTTAGATTTTAATTCATTGTTTAGGCTGTTCCAGATTTTTACGCCTCTGTATTCAAAGGTTCTTTGTCCTGACTTCGATTTAAAAAGAGGGATTTCTAGGTTATTACTGTTCCTGGTCCTGCCGTATTTCCTTTTCTGAAATTTATCACACAGATAGGGCGGAACTTGTTTGTTCATGATCTTATACATCAAGACGGCTTCTCTAAACTTTAATTGCTTGTTTATAGGGAGCCAATTGAAATACTGGAGAGCAAGAGAGATGTGATCAGATTTGCGAGTATTCGTGACGATTCTGCAGGCAAAGTTCTGTACTAACTGAAGTTTCTTGACATTTTTCGCTGACGTGTTAGACCAGACTGAAGAGCAGTACATTAGCTTACTAATTACCAAAGCTGATATTAAAAGGGGCAATGTTCCTGTGTCAAATGACTTCTTTACGCGGTTGATTTGAATATGCTTGGACGTACATGATGCGGCAAGATGGCTGATATGAAGGTCATAAGTTAGGCGGGAATCCACTAAGATTCCGAGGTCTTTGTTCTTCAGGGCTAACACTAGTAGACTTGATTATCACAATTAATGCTTACCTTATTGTTGCGCGACACTCCTTGTCTCCTGTATATGTGACACAATACATGTCTGGGGCCCAGAATTCGCACTCACGCTCCCAATTAGCAACTGTCGATAAGGGGGCACTTATGAGGAATGGCCCCTGTGAATGTCCCTTTAAAAAAAGCAAGTGAAACTCGTGTAATTATCTTATATCAATGAGATAACTTGAAAACTACAGTTGTTATTTCTAGGCACCTACTGTAAGTTATACAAAAACTTTAAAGTTTTAAAACTGTAGAACAGAATAAACAGCTTAAAAATTTCTAAAAAACAAGCACATATGTTTAAAACAAATCTACAAAAGTAGCTATTATATTAGCTAAAATAAGAAAATGCATGGTCAAAGTTAGAGGTTTGATTAACTTTTACTCTTCAGTCTACATTAAATTCATATGCAGAAACTGCTTGTATAATACATAAGTTTGTAAATTCCTCTGCCTGCAATTAGTGAAGTCAAGTTTAGGCTGGACAAAGGATTACAAAAGTTAATGACAATTACTGAAAAAAAGGAATTAATAATTATAACCATGATGGTTCTGTTTTTATGATGGGATTCAATTCAAGTCTTTGTTTAGAATGAGTTGAAAAGGATCTTTTGAACACGAAGAAGATAAATTGAAGAAAAAGATAACAATCAGTTCAACTACAAGATAAATAATTCGGAAGGATCTGTATTGCTCTGTGGACATCCT
Organism: Palythoa heliodiscus; assembly: GCA_025403565.2. Classification (NCBI taxonomy): domain Eukaryota; kingdom Metazoa; phylum Cnidaria; class Anthozoa; order Zoantharia; family Sphenopidae; genus Palythoa; species Palythoa heliodiscus. The sequence goes on from JAOBYJ020097240.1 coordinate 5,197, forward strand.
CAGTCTGCATCATTAATAAAAGTGCATTTTTAATATCTTTCTTGAAATAGTATTTTCTTTTATTCCTGGTAGAATATGGAATCGCTTTCCACAACCTTACACCAAGTTGAGAAAAAGAATTTACTAAGACATTAGTCGGGAAGCTTGGATATGTAATTTATTGGAAGCCGAAGAACGAGTACAGTATGAATATCTCTTACTCACTGATGCAAACATTTTGCATAGATTGTCAGGACAATTTTCATTAGATTCAAGGCATCTGGAAATGTTGGACTAAATTTGTTATTTATAGCGATTTTGACTTCTTTCCTTTAATCTCAAGAACTCTGATCAGTTTTTATAGACAACAAGGTTTTCAAAAATGTTCGAATCTCTTTTTTCATTCCATCTGGAAACATCTTTTTGAGGAACTACTTGTTGATGTTTATTACCATGAAGAAGTAATTTGCCGTTCATAGCAGACTTGGTTATTGACTGGGTTATTGAAATGTCTTCTTTACCTCTTTTAGTAGCGAGTACAGGAAAGCAATAGTTTGAATTGTCTTGCCCAGACCCATTTCATCAGCAAGAATGGTGTGTGTGCCTTGAGCCCAGGAAAACCGAAGCCAGTTCAGCCCCTCCATCTGGTACTCATGAAGAGTACCACCATTTGTACCAAGGTATTCTGGCTGTTCCTCGTACTTCTTTTTACACTATTAAAGGCAAAGAGTAACAATCCTTTAGTCTAACACAGTACTCCCACAAATCTGTCACAATAATTGTAGTACTCTCACAGTTAAACCACATATCAATTAGTTTGAAATAAGGGGAAAGGCGGCGTGGTTAACGCAGTGGTAAGATCTCTGCCTTCCAACCACAAGGTCCCAAGTTAAAATCCCGGCCCTGCCGAGTATTGAACATTTGTGTGATCTTCTTTTCCGCCTAAGTTGACTCAGCTTTCCATCCTTACAGGGTCGGTAAAATGAGTACCAGCTTTCACCAGCTTATGGGCCACTTAGGCTCGTAAAAGGATTTAGCTTTTGAAATAAGGGGACCTAACCAAAGATTAGTCCATAAATTGTCTTTATCAGAATGTGTAAACAAGACTATTCATTCTGTTTCCCAAGCAATTCCTACTAAATTTGAAACACTCTATATTTAACACATTTTGAAAGAGTGTGTACTTTTAAAGGCCATTTACACCGCAGAAAAATTGGGTTCGGACCCGTCAAAAAAGTGGTACAGATCTCATATTTTTACCCGCATAAACTATACTTATCATATTTCTTGGGATGGGTATGAACCTTTGTTTTTGAAGGTTTTTGGGTCATAGACGTCTATGGCCCCAAAGCCTGAACAAGCTCGGGTCCATACCAATAGGCCTTTTGCAACAAGTGATCACAAGGTACAAATAATGCTATTCTGGTGGGCAAAGGAATTTAACAGACTCCAAGACAAGCCACAATTAACTAGAGTAGCGGGATTTTTCTTTGTTTTACATTTCCCAGTGGAGTCTGCTGCACTCTTTTGCCCACCAGAATAGCATTACTTGTACCTTGTGATCACTTGCTGCAAAAGGCCTATTTCTTCGTTCTTACGTCAGCTTATGCAATAACTTTGCTGATCGCATGCGCAGTAAAATAAAACTGGTCCGGTCCCAAAAAAAGTTAAGTGAAAACCCGACCTTCCAAATTTGGTCCCCAGGCTACCTTTTCCTGACCTGTGATGAAATATTATCGGTATAAATAGCTACAATTATGGGGTCCGTACCACTTTTTTTACGGGTCCGAACTCAATTTTTCTGCCGTGTAAATGGTCTTTTAATGTTTCTTTCATAACAGTTTGCAAAATAGTCAAGTTACAAACAAATTAGAAAGTTAAACAAATCGAGAAACACTTATCCACTTACTGGTGATACGTTATTATTTTGTTAATAAACCATACTTACAGAATTTACTATTAATTTTGAGAGACTAGACGCACTAAATGAGTTTATTTTTTGGTCTTTTTTATTAGTATCAAGATTTAATTGCAGTTGCTAAGATATCTTAATTTTCAAATTAAGTTTCTTCATCGTAGGAGGTATTTGCTCTAAACGGTTAGGCTGTTTGAAGACAACAGCAAAACAAGAGCAATCCCATTAGTATAATGCCGCAGGTTCCTTCTCCCTTCAGCAATTTTTTATACCACACATTTCATTAAAAAAAATTCCAAAATACCTTGTCTACCAAAAAACGAGATGGTAGCGAAATGCTCTTAGAAATTTAACTGATCTCCATGAAACGTTTGCTTACAAGAGATCCAATTATTTACATTTATGAAATGTTTTAGGAAGAAACGAAATTTAGAGCTAGATATTATTAGTTTAGAGGAGAGATAACAAAAATATTAATTTTAAGCTGCGTCTATATTATTTTTTTTATTTTCACTTTATTATGAAGAAGTACCCAATTATTCAATACAATATCACTTGGGCATAATTAAGTTATAATTTAAAACTGTGTTTATGGGTGACTGTTTAAGTACTCAGTCAATACATCTGGACGTTAAATGTGAGTGTAAAAACAGGCTTTCTCTTACATCCAGTACAGCCTTGCTTTCTTCAGTGTCAACCACACCAGAAGAGTCGTCATCTTGAAAAGCCTTGTGCAGTGATGTAAGATAATATATACCAGTTAAAGAACTGAAAGACCAGTTTCCACTTAACATCTGCCATAGATTCCACTGACTACAGACTGATTTTATATTGTGTAAACTTAATTTTGAGGTTATATATTGTCAGTGATTAAGAGTTAGATATCCAAACATGAAGAACAAGATCGAAAAACAGGAAACGGCCAAGTTTCTCAACTTAAAATCAGATGTTTAGATACCATATGAAATACTCCTTTTAGTTGTTGATGTGGCTTCCCAAACTATTTAAGATTTTTTAAAACGTCCAAGCAAAGGTTTTTGAAATAGGCCAGTTTCGAATTGCAGTCTTAGCCTCGTTTTGGTTTTAAACATTTAAAAATACTAGTGAGAGAGAGCGAGAAGTAACACATTGAACAATACAAACAGTTTTCAGTAGTGTAAAACTACTACAGTATTAATACATTTGACAAGCTAAAATTCTAAAATACCAGTATTAGAGAGAGAGAGTATGTGTGTGTGTGTGGAGACACATCTTTAACACTATGTGACTAGTTGTGTACATTGTAAAATTACTCTGGTATGTAACAAAATTAATCTGCCATCATTGTAATAACCAGAGACTTCAAAACTGCTGGTCTGAAGAGCAGCCATTCTAAGGAAATATAGAATTAAGAAATTAGAGGACTTTAAAACAGTTGCAACTTAGCAGGTCTGTAAGTCATCAAGAGTCCTTTTCATAAGCAATTATAGCAAAGATTTTTGGTGATTTAGTAATATGATATTACTATCTTAAATTTAAGTCAAAGTAGCAGTTTTCTCCTGGGCCCGTACACATATCAAAGGGTTGGTAGGCTTTTTTATTTTATTTTATTTGTTAAAAGTTATTTGAAAAAATTTACATTTGTTGGCACAAGATATTGTTTTTACTTTTTAATAATTGAAGCATAAAGTATAAAAAAAACAAGTTTTAGGACAAAAGTTATAGTTTTCTAACTTTTACAGCAATCCAAATGACAAACTTTTAACCCTCTAATGACCTGTTAGGTGTTATTTTCTGGACTGTTAAATATGGTATGATCAAAATTAATTTAATGACTTAAAAATAAGTTAATGTTATTTGATCGATATCACAACTGTTTACTATTTTGCCAGCACACTAAGAAAAGTAAGTATAGCATCAAAAAAATATCACAACTCAGTGCCAACACCAAAACAACCATACAAATAATTATAAACTATGTATAAAGTGAGCACAAGTACAAAACCAGTTTGGGTTTTATGAGGTACTCACATCTGTGAACTGCTGCTTTTTCATTCGTTTGTTTTTGTTTTTCTTTTGCTTTGATGTTCGTTTCTCAAATGTTTCTCTGCAACCAAAAAAGGTAAAAGTAACATGAGATCTTTTACAGAGTACTTCACATAACAGATCATGTATATTGTTTTTCAAACCCTCCCATGATTTTGATGTACACAAAGTTCTATGAAAGTAGCTTATTATCCCACTGACAACAGAAATAATAATTGGACTTAAACTATCACCTTTTTCAACACTTCAAACTAACAGCTATCCTATTACGATGAATTTCTCACCTCATTTCATTGTACCTGGCAATGCTCAAATTGAAATCACTGAAAAACAAAACAACACTCAGAGCAAGTTTACAAGTTAAATGTATTTCATAATCATCGTTCAGGGATTACGTACAGCAAAAAAATCTTGTTAGAAGTAGCTAACAAGTTCAAAAATCAAAATATTTTTAAGACCATTACAAGTAATACAGGTTTCCAAAACATAACCTTTGCCACTCCTTTACAAAATTTAGTGACATAATGTAGACAGTTCTTTTTCTTAGGCACAAGCAGACAATTGAAATTTTACTCTAACAGAAATTAATTTCACAGAATTAAACGTGCAACCAAATGAAGAGTTTGGTGGAAATATATGTGACCTTATAACAACAACTTAAACCCTAGCTCTAACTTTTTTTCATTCTACATTTGTCACATAATTTGCTATAAATGAATAACTGGAATTTCATAATCTGCAGACTGGTATTATTATTTCAATTCAAATAAGTCAAACAATCATACTGCTGTAAAACAACCTTAGTTACCTGATCTGTGCATTAATATGGCTTTCTGGATTTTCCCAAGTGCTCTGATTATATGGAACCTCCCTCCATTTCACAAGGTATTCCATGTTGCCTCGTTTTGACCTGATGGGTAAGACAGGTATCAGCTGTTGGACTAACAAATAATCAAATTACTGTACTTTTGAGGAGTCAGAGTGGTCAACATTTTGTGGCTTCCTGGAAATGAATCCTGGGCTGTTTACGAAAGATGCGATTTGTTGGTCTCAGTCTCACTCCAGGTAATCCAGTTTTTTCCTCTGTCAGCATCATTTAATTACAACAGGCCAGCAAGCTATGGTGCTAAGCTCTGAGGTCAAATGTGGACTGTATAGCGGATGCCAGCAAGCTGTGGTGCAATGCTCCGAGGTCAAATGTGGACTGTATAGCGGATGCCAGCAAGCTGTGGTGCTATGCTCTGAGGTCAAATGTGGACTGTATAGTGGATGCCAGCAAGCTGTGGTGCTATGCTCTGAGGTCAAATGTGGACTGTATAACGGATGCCAGCAAGTTGTGGTGCTATGCTCTGAGGTCAAATGTGGACTGTATAGCGGATGCCAGCAAGCTGTGGTGCTATGCTCTGAGGTCA
>JAOBYJ020097781.1:0-17963 GCA_025403565.2 Palythoa heliodiscus
GGTTTCATCGGTCACTTTGCACTGTTGACAAGATTTTGGTAGGTTTCATCGGCCATTAGCAGCAGCTAAATTGCTTTAACAGAGAATTGCGTTTTAATAAATTCGATAATTGTTTCGTTCCCAATAATAGAGGGCTTTGCTGCACATTTTACACAGATTATGACAGTAAAAAAGATATTAGTTAATTGTTTATAGAAGAGTTGTTTATACCTTCAGTATTTCTGCAGCGTTTCTATTTAACAAATAGATTCCATGTTAGCGTGTGTCTGTTCAGTAATAGATCGTAGGTGACGTCAAAATATGGTAAGAACAAAAAAGTGGCATACGAGGAAATAGCCGAGTGTGTCACTGATGTTCTTACCACAGTTTGGCGTCATTCTGTGATCTATTACTGAACAAACTCTAAAAAACATGGAATCTATTTGTTTTATATTATGAAAACTTAAAAACTTTGTAATGGCGACGTCAATCGTGCGTCTGGCGAGAACCAATCAAATTGGAAGAATGACTTGGGTTATTATATAATGTGCTATATAACTACACTGTGTTATGGTTCATGCACACTGTACTGCATGATAGAGTGCGCTAGTTGTGAAACATGGCAAACCTTGAAGAAAACTAGAATCCTGCTCTTGTATAATAAGAGTAAAATAAGGTAAAGCAACATCCCACAAGGGTTATTCCTTTACTTGCTATTGTTGCTGTTTCGTGTATGGTGCACGGTTACCTGTAGTAGGCCGGTTGTTTCTTTAATCATTTGTTCAGTTATGTAGTACAAAGTCGCTTTTGTAATCTGGGACTCGTCAAGGCCGTATACCAAAAGAAAAAGAAGAAAACCGAAAACCGTAACAGAGAAAGCCTTTGAGTTTCATAACTTAACAACTCTACTAACAAGGCCTATTAAAACTTGATGAAAAAAGCACTGAGAAGAGCGAGGAGTTATTGCTTGCATGACATGCCATGTCTTGTCTTCGGTTTGGTTAGGTTCTTTGTTATTCTAACACTTCATTTCCCGAACAACTACCAGTTTATGACTTTGGGCTGTTCGTTGCAACAATGGAAATGACCAAATAAGTAACCACGTGACTTACGAAACATTGCACTGAGGTTTCTTAGTATTCTGCTGTAGGCTGTGCGCGGGGGAAACTTTGGCATGATATTAAATGGAATAAAGCAGTAAATACCAATCAATAACACTTCTAAACTCCAGAAACAGCAATAAGATAACATTTGATATAAAATATCCTTTTTTTAATCCACAGTTGCTATTGTCTCTTTAAAAGTTTTAATATCTGCAACGAAGATCTACATTGCAAGCCTATTTTTTTTCTTTTATTTTCTGTTACTCAGCCAATTTTAAAGACGGGGCGTTTATCGATAAGTAAAACCCGCTTTATGTTCAATTGCTTTTCGCCGCAACGTAGCTATACTTGAACCACGCCACATCTCGCCGCCATTGGGAATGTTACACTGTATATCTTGAAGGGATGGCGACGATGAAATTGGCATGTCCCGCGCCGAGAAAGGCTGCTGGAACGTTTGCTGGGACTGCGGACTCACTTGTTGTTGAAGATTTATGCCGAGGTGCGATCTTTGCATCTGCGTTTGATGAGGGTAGGTTTGTTGTAAGACCTCGTGAGCGGATTGAGCGAAGACATGGTGCGGCGGTGATAAGGTAAGCGAAGACTGCGTTTGAGCCATTGTGGGCATGTTCGTTGCCATTGTTGTTGGCCAGCGGTGATCATTGTGAAACGAACACATTGAATCAACAAGGGGGTTAGCATTATAGCTCTGTGCCATGTGTGAAGGCAGGATTGGTGCAGGAGGACGCAGAATAGCTGCTGTCTTCTTACGCTTTTTCCATTTTGCTCTTCTGTTTTGAAACCATACCTGTTAAGTCCAAAAAGTTATAGTTTACTAATATAGGCCATTCTGAGTAGAAACAAAATAAACATACTCAGTTTGTTTTTCAAATGTCCTAAAATTGATCAAATAACGAGGTTCGATTTCTAAGTGAGAAAACATGTAAATGTTAAGTTACAATAAAGTTCTATTTTCGGTTTTTGTAAATCGAGTTTTAAGGAAAAAATCTATTTTTCAAAGAGATTTAAGCCCCGCGCAAACGGTTTCAGCATTTCTTCAACATCCATTCAATTTCTTCGAACACTTGACAATGTTAAAACTGTTTGATACACCCTTTGCGACAAATTGAAACATGCTGAAAGGAAGCCGAAAGGATGTAAAAAAGTTTAAAAGGCTTTAAACTTTGCTTCAACATTCTTTCGACTTTTCTTTTGTTCTCAAAAATGTTGAAGCTGTTGAAGCCGTTTGCGCGGGTCTTTCAACATTATCGAATAAGCGCGTGCTGTTTCTCAAGACGCGGCTGCTAAGAATTTTGATTGAGTTCTTTTTGAACTGTTGTTTCAACTTCGATGCAAATCTTTTTAAGATTAAATTATAAAAGGTTATTAAATAAATTCTTCGGCTAAGCCCAAAGCAAACGTCATTTAAGTTTACAACGTCGATGTTTTTAGTTTGGAATTCCAATATTCTATGTTCAAGTTTGAATTCTGTCGTTTGGACTTCAAAAAGTGGACCCTTATGAAGTTCATCTTATGGAAATCGCTTCATATTTTGGTCCCCAACGGAACGCTATACTGAATACCAGACTTGAAACAAATGTTGAAAGCTTTAACCCACCCATGCATTGTTTAGCATCATTGAACACTCGCAAACAGCGTTCGATAAAATCAAATAGATGTTGAAGCAAATGTTTTACGCTGCGCTTTATTTTGTCTCTTCTGCCTTATATAGCTTAAAAGCTTGAACCAAATGGTGAAACGAAAAACTGCAAATGTGCCGATTACTTTAGCTACATGCACTTGAGCAAACAGTATATGATACACAAATAATATACCTCGAATTCTTTGTTGTTTTAGCATACTGCTACTGATATGAGAGATTTCAAGTTAAGCTTCTTTTTACGCAGGAACGACATCTACATTATTTCTTAGTCATTTTTACCCACAAGTTATTTAAGAGCTTATAATTAATAATTGGAAGTATATGTCTGTATGAAGACTGCAGAACATGTGAAACTATCAATAGTCTTGCAATAAAGCGAAAGAGAAACAGAAACAGAAACAGAAACACTAAAAGCGTATAATACCTATAATACTTATAATAAAACCGGCAATGAGTGTCAGGGGACAGATACATCCTGTTTTACCAATGTTTTCACTCTGTTTTGAAAGCAAGCCACAGCGTGATATCATGAACACGGAATTTTGTCTTTAATTGTCATTTCAACAAAAACGTTCTTTTTCACCCCACATCACGGAGAAGGTTTTGGCCAACTCGAAAACACAATGATTCAAAGAACCTCTGCTGTACCGTATAGTTTATTCATATTAACACAATATGGAATTACCTAACAATCTATTCATTAATAATTGCGAGTAAAAATCAATCATTAGTCTTTTTGATGTATTTGTTCAAAAAAGAAAAAATAATTATTTTCTACTAACGTTTAAATTAAAGAATCAGACGATGCTTTTTATATGCCTCTAATCAGACTCATTACTTTAGAAATTTATTCAATTCATCAACGCAGGCAAAAGAGTTTTTTAAGTCAACAAAACACATGCAATTTCCTCGATAGGGCAGTCGACTATTAAAGATTTTAGAAACAAAATATTTTTCGTTTTTGCAAGGTTCGTTAATATAATCTCGCAAACAGATCCTTTCAAGTGTAAACCTCAACCAAAATTTTTGTTTTACTGTTAATTAAAAACAGATTCCAGGATTCTTGGCTTCCTTAAAAATGTTTCAGTTTTAAAAACTAAAAACTAAAAATAACCTTAATAATAAAGAAAAACAGTTAAATATTTTTTTGTATACAGAACAATGTTTTCAAGGCATGTTTTCCTCGCAATACCCTTTCGATAGGACACTGTCGTTCATTATCTTTTGCAAAGCTGTAACACTAAGCGTGAGAAAAAATATTTTTTGCAATATGTTCTATTAACATTGATTATTGGGCGAATGCCGAACACAAGTCCTACTCTTACGAGCTATTTTTTGAATTCACATTCGAATTCGCAATTGGCCTTTCTTAACAAAAGCTAAGCTATAATTTTAATTATTTCACTGTATTCCAACCGTAAGAGTGTTTTTCTCTCTTTTGCCTATTTAGTTTTATCATTATGAAGTGCGATGGTCTCAAAGGAGTTAAAGTTTGTTTGTTGTTGCTTTACATTTAAAGAACCTTGTGCACAAGTGGGTACTTGTAAACAGAAGTCGAAATCATTGGCTATTAATGTTTCCCTCATTTGAGCGATTCATTTCATAAAGGAAAGGCCGAATAAATAATTTTAGAAATTGACATGCATTTGGAAACTAACGTAAGAGGAAAGGAAATGGACAAATGATGAACCAGTAAGGACTCTCTCTTTCAACATAGTTTTTATTTGACGGAAGGAACTTGTCACTTTGACACATCTGCGAATATCCTCTCTTGGCTGGCTTTTTTAGTTTGTATAACTCTCATGGTTTAATTCCCTGTATAACCGAGACAACATGAATGGCTTGACGTCAAGAAGATGAGAGGGGAAAAACCAAATTGCTTTAATATTTAGACGACAACTTAAATTTAGAAAAGCTGAACAAACATCAAGCAGTTCTTAATTATTCCATGACTTCAAGTGTATAACTAAATAAGTGTATCATTTTGCATCGTTTTCAACAAATTATTGAATAATTTCTTTTGAATAAGAAATTTATTTGTGTTCGTTTATCTACAACTTTTCCAGAAGGCTCCACTTACGACTTGTTTACAGTGCCAATCGATAAGCGGTTCCAAAAGCAGTTTTGTTTAAAAAGAACCCACGAAAATTGGACACAAGAAAAAGACTTGCTGAATATGCGATATGCCATTGCAAATTTTGAAATAGTGAACTGTTCATTCCATTTGTAATCATTAAATACAGAATTAATCTCCGTGATAATTGGCGAGTATTTTCTCAAAAATACCAATTAATTTTTAAAATGATATTTGGAAATAGAAATCTAAAACAAGACTAGAACCAAGCGAACACTCATAATCGTATAAGAACTTTTACTTTCGTATTGACTCCTTACTTAAATATGAGGCTTTTTTGAAAATATCGAAATAGTTGTTCAATCCGTTATGCCTTCGTGACAATGCAGGTGCGAATACAAACTTAGAAAATGGAAATACTGAGTTAGCACTATGTTTATAACAAAATACATCTCGCTGAAAGTTGCTTTAACAACATGCTGAGAATTGCGGGCACCCTAGTAAATATCTTTCCTCCTCGTCGAAATATTTCCTGTGAACACGGCAGTGTAATGGTTTGTTGTTCATAACAACAAGCGGGAGTCCAAAATTTCTAGTTTGGCTTCTAACCAGTGTAAAAGCACACTGCGGCGATGTTTTGCACACCGGTTTCAACCCGTTAGATCGACAATATCACCACCATGTTCTCAAAAGTCAAGTGTGCCAAACATACTTTACACAATGTCCTTACAATATAAATTTCTCACGGGTAAAAAATAGTTGAAACACTCTCTGAACATGAAACGATAAATCTTAAAGTCTTTTATCCCAGTGTCACTGTGGTATTTACTAAAACACTGTTGAAATTTTTATAAAATACAAAAAAAAACACTGAAACGGTACAAGTGGATTTCTGGACTCTTCGAAAACCAACCAAAAATTTCAACGAGTTTTTTTCCTGTTTGAACTGAACCTAGAATATCCTTTGCCAATACTTTTGTCGGTCGCGAGAGAATAGGCATTCTTTACCTTTGCTAATTAAATTCTATTTCTAATGTATTCAGTTGAAAGTCCAAAAAGTTTAAAAGTCAAATAAAAGAACTAACATTTATGAAAAGCGGGCAAAGTCTGTACACAAGAGAGAACTGCACTTTATATCTGGTGTTTGTTCTAACTTCCTACTCTAATAACCGCCAATTGCATTTTAAAAGCTATTTTTAACAACTGCTATAACACTGTTCATTCCTTTTAAGAATGGTCTTGTCTAGAAAATCTCAACTTCTTGTTACAATCTTTCTGGATGATACGACTGACTCAGTGTTGGCTAGCAACACGCACGGTTGAACGACCAAGCAAAACCGTGATCAAATTCTATGGCTGTTCTTTGAAACATTAAAGCTTTTAAGAACATTTAAAAACCGCATTACTAAGTCGTGCACTTACTTTGCATTTGCAGATGAAAACATGTTTCAGCACTTGAAATTTGAGAATAAATTTGATAAAAAGTGTTTATGCTTTATATTCTGTGAACCAAGAGTGTTCACTTAACAATGTAAACTATATGTGATAACTTTACAAGCGTTAAACTTAATGAAAAGTTAAGTGAACCATAAAAAAAGTTTTCTCGTTATATTTCCCCAGAATTGAAGATTAATTTAAGATGTACACGAACACGGATAAACTTATTCAGATGTTTTTATTAGCCTTCCACACCCTGCGATTAGTCGACTCGAGAACCATTGAAATACAGCAGCTTTATAAAACCATTTCCGTAACTTCGAGCTTTCAATTCGTCACTCCATTAAAAACGTTCATCGAAAGCGAACGCTCAAACATAGTTTGCTAGAACTAAAAATAACGTTTGGGCTAGCGCATTGCTTGCACGAATCAGATTTTTAGTCCATTTTTCGAATTAGTCCGTTTACAGAAGCAACAAAAGTGCGCCAAATTGTTTGATTTTTCTGTTTCCTCGATCCGATCAATGATATCAACATTTAATTAAAAAGAAAGTTCTTCTTTTACAAATACAGACATTGGTATAATCTTGTATCTTGCGTTCTAAAGCTAGCAATAGAATCTTGCAATTATTTTGATGACTTCCTTTGTCCTTTTCCCTACAAGTGGCCGTAAATAGAAGAAGTCTTTGTTTCCCCCAATAAACTCGGAAACTTTAAACAACCGAACTGCTATAGCCTCGAGGTATATGACCACTCTTCTAAAAAGTGTCTAATTTTGCTAATTACTTTTATATGGTGCTAAACTAGCGCTGACACGACTTGCAAAAAACCCAGTGGATTTAACTTAAAACTATTGCATTTCGAAAATAACCGATTATCATCGATACAAAAACAGTTTACGGCAGGCACTACAAGAAGTTAATAGCACAAAAATGAGGATTGCGAGTCATGTAAAATATTTTCACTAAGTAAACATACATTGCCGGCTAGACCTGCTTTTAATATCTCGGCGGTTTCTCTTATAATCCTGTACCGTGCGATTCATAAAAGGAAAGAGGCAGAGACCAAAATGAAAAATGTAATTACACAAAAAGATCTTGTGTTCCGCCCGATTCTTACTAATTATGTTACGATCACCGGTACCGCTTTGTCTTACAAATCAGAGCTTCGCACACGCTGGTCATATTCCCTGCATGTTTGGATCTTTCTTCTCTAAACAGTGGCTTCCACAAATCACGAAAACATACAAGCGCTCCTTTGCTTTGTTCATTCATTCTGTATGATACTAAAACTTTGTCTAAATAGGGCAGTGTTTTGAATTTTTTTCTAAGTAAAACATATACACTTTTGATAATAGTGAAAATGTGGAAATCTATTTCTTTCTTCTTCAAAGTGAATGCTTTAAAGATCGGCTTGAAATTGAAAAAAAATTTAACTGTGGGAGAGTTTTTCTTTCCTAGAATCCGTGCAAATAAAAGATATTAAGTAGCCGAAAGGACCAAAAAGAATTACAAAGTTGGAACTGTTGATTTTGTGAGATTGAAAAGCAAGATTAGAAGATCTTAACTTTCAGCTGTTGCTCAAAGTTTCAAACAGGTGTGAGGGCTGGCGCGAGCTGATATTTTTCATACCATCTGATATAGACCGGGAGATAAGTGAAATCAGTCTGTATTTTATATTATAATAGAGTACCAAATCGCAAGGTCTGCTTCGGTCAATTAACTTTGTAACACTGTCATAGAATAGAGAAATTGGGTCCGATTTCTTGCTTAACCGTGTCGTGGGTTTAATTATAGTGCTATAGTCGTAAACATTAGATGCTGAACAATTGGACCTGACTGTTCCGAAATCATAACACTCAAAATGTTCTGTCCATTACTTTTATGTGTATGTCGAAACATTAGATGAGCCAGAACATTACGATAGAACCGGCATTCCCTCTTTAGTCGGCTAATTAGGGTTTCCAATATAACCTGTATTTCGGCTGTTTCACACAAACCTATTTTTAATAATCTACTCTTTTGTGTACATTTGAAAAGTGTAGACTCGGATTGCATAATGAATGCGGACACGCTACAGCCTCTGAACGCTTCAGGAACAAACTCTTGGATAATGTTATAGTTGCATTTTTGTTCTGATCTCTAAACTAATTGTGTATAATTTCTATACCAAAGTGTTTGGGGTGCAGAACAAATCGGCTCGATCACTTCGTGTCTCCTGCGGCCTGGCGGCAAGGCGAACCACTAAACAAAACGTAAATTAATTTCACAAAGGCAACAGCGTTGTGAATGCGATAAAAATATAATAAATCAATCTACAATAAAAACCAATTTCCCACTAAACAGTATCTCGCACGGTTTAACGGTAAAAGTAAAGACTAGTGCGGGAAAAGTTTGTACATTCATCCAGAGTGTGAAAGCGATTAGCAAGTAAAAATATACAAATATATCAATATTGCCGGCAAAACATAGCCAACGTTTGTGATTATTTTATCATTTATTAAAGATAAAGACGGCGAGCTTTAACTGTTCTATAGAAAAAACCTAATCTAACTTCTAAAGTTTAGAAATTTGTTTTGTTTAAGACAGCAAAAGTTTTTTGAGTTTAATTTGCAAGCTGGTAAGTTTAGGCGATGGACCGTTACTTATACTTCATTATTCCAAAGAGGTCCTTAAAGTATAATTTTTTTCTTATTGATAACTTAATCACTTTCTTTCACTTTGCTTACAAATCTTATCCTCACCTGAACTCGTGATTCTGTTAGTCCAATTCGGGCTGCCATATCTTCCCGCATAAAAACATCCGGGTAATGAGTACGTGCAAAGCATCGCTCCAGTTCGTTCAGTTGAGCAGGGGTGAAGCGCGTTCGATGTCTCTTCTGTTTAGTTGTTTGACTTTCACTTGTCTTCTTCTCTTCCTCATCCGCAAAAGTATCAACTGTTCGTTTGCTCTCAGTTGGCGAAGATTTGCCATCAATACCCCCACTTTTGCTATTATCTACAGAGAGAGTGTAGTGAATTAAATTAGATCTTGCTCAAACTGAAATCATTAGAAAAATTATTTTATAAGCTCAGCTTAATGTGGCTGATCAGTGAAATTTCCAGCACTAGTTACCCCTAACAAGATATCCCGGACGTGATCTACCTTGGTCTTGCTCAGCAAGGTCGCCGTTATGATTTAAAATTCCTACAATAGAGTGCTCTAGACTGGGAACGAGCTCAAGTAAAGACGAAGTGCTTCCATCCTCTTGATTTTCCAAGTTGGGAGCTCTAGCGGAACCGTGTGTGTTAGCCGAAGTCTCCATTGCTAAGCCACTGATCTTGGCTGGGTTTCGGTGTTCTTTGACTACTGCCTATTACTGTGGATTTAATATCTCTAGGACCGCTTGACCAATCAGAGCCTCTCTTCAACCTATTTTTTTTTATAAAATTATGTCAGGTGTCATCGCCGGATCAAAAAGCATGTAAGCAAATCAGGCTATATTAATATTTAATTGCGCTAATTGAAGATGAGAGCATGGCAAATTAACCACTCGTAATATTATTTTTCCTTCTTTCAAAAGGGTGTGC
Organism: Palythoa heliodiscus; assembly: GCA_025403565.2. NCBI lineage: Eukaryota > Metazoa > Cnidaria > Anthozoa > Zoantharia > Sphenopidae > Palythoa > Palythoa heliodiscus. Next base: position 9,825 of record JAOBYJ020097781.1, read on the forward strand.
TAAAATCATGCGAGGCGCTGGGCACAACCCAGGAAACAAAATCACAGCGATTTCTCCCGATAACTTTCGTATCCCGTGGCTTGGCAAATCAGCTGTGTGGTTGTAGCACTAACTGTAATTTTTCCTAATTAATAAGCATTTGTTTGCGATAAAGTATTTTGGCTTCAAAATAATTGGTCAAATAGGCCATGATTAGCCAAAACTGAGTCTTCATTAGCATGATTAATAAAACATTAATTGCTAATTAAAATGATAGGTTCTTCACAACACCATTGAGAGGCAGAGCCAAAGCCTGGAACCTCAGCTAAACTCGACAGCTCGGCGTCTCTGTAATTCTGTATTTTTTGTACAAATACTTCCGAAGATAAACATTAATATTATGTTGCTTTTTATTAGATCTCTTCCGATAACTTTTGTGTTTCTAATATGTTTCATTTCCCACCGAAGAGAATTCTTCATTGAAAAAACGTCCCGATGCGCTGGCCACGGAACCATAATAGCACAAGAGTTGGATATTTTCCTGAAGTCTTTAAGTTTTGACAAACTCTTTGTATTGTCTTCGTGTACACGATTATTTCAGATTTTCCTAATTGCCTAAGAATGTTTATCATATTTCTTTTGTTAGCAAAGAAAACTAACATTTTCATATGGTTTTAAAATAATTACCAAAGCAACATGAGTTCGCGAGAGCTTTTTTATTTTCCATTTAAACTAGGACCACCTACACCAAACAGAAGAAAACATACGGATATAATCTACTTTTTAACATTTTGTAGTCGTAAACTAAGAAATATTTTATTCACCAACGTGGTTTGTGTTTCGCACGCGCCAAGACTTTGTTTATTCGCATTTAGTGACAGACGGGCTCGCGAAGGCAATTTACACTGAAAAGCCACGATCTTAACAAGGACAATGGGTATTTTTCTTAAGGGCTTCTCAAAAGCTTTAATGGCTTATCGAGAGCACTGGACCTTTTAAAAAACCACAGCACATGAAAGAAAATCACGGAAATTTTATTAAAAAGCGCCCCAAGTAAGAAAATCAAGCTTTTTTATGTTTTACGCGTGACATTTGAGCGGGAAATATTTTTCAATACTGCAGCTGTAGCCTTGAACAAAATGATTACTTTGGAATTAATAAAATTTTATAAATAGCACCATTAGAATTTTTATATGGTTATTGCTTCAGAGGAATCAATGGATTGAGCAAATCTATCTAGTGGAGGTAGTTTTTACCACAGTTACTCAGAATTGGAATTGATATAGGGCTGTTGATTCCTCAACTCAGCCATTGATCCACAGTGCCAGCATAATAATGTTTTACCTTTTGCTGGAATAGAAACTCCGAAAATTAATTCTTTAAATGAATCTTTGGAAAACTAATTTATCGCTGAATCTACATCTATAGTCAACTCTGATATCATAATGACCTAATTTAGCTGACGATAATTTATAAAAACCTTTGTAGGACAGGTAGAGTGTTTTGAGCAGAACCAGTTTACTCAAGGCCGAAGAGCATAACGGCAAATTAAAGGAACGTGTTTCAAACTGATTTTATTACCCTCCGCTAAAACATCCCTTTTAGTTATCCATCTGACTTTAAAAGTCCCATAAAAGATTTATTAAAAAATTAAATACGGGAAAAGAAACATACGCCTCAGTTGTCGATACGCAACTCGCCTTAGTATTTTTTGCCCAGTAGTTGCCTTTACAAACAAAAAGTAATTTCGAAGAGTTTTAATTAAGAAAAGGTATTAATTAGAAAGACTGTACGGATCACCGTGAGTTTCTGCCCCAAGGTACTATGACCTTAAGTTATTGAGTCAAGATAAATTCTAATTATTTTTTTCTTATTTGGCGGTCAGGTCTCAAATCAATAATTGATTAACGCGAGATTTATAAGTGAATATTATAAAATAAGAGGTGTACAATGGAACGATGACACCGCGTGTGCTAAAACTGTCAAGAAAATATATAAAAAATCAAGGCTATCGTATATGTTTTTATCCGCTGTTGAATCAACCCTAGTAAAGTAATCATGACTTTTTTTGCTAGCATAGGTTTTCGAGTTTCTCCTTGTCCAAGTGTGGTTCATCATTGGCAACTGTAATTGCCCGCTAGATGGTTTGTGTAAATGTAAATGTATAAAGGTTTGATATCTGTGTGAACTTATTTACCAGATGATAATCGATTGAGTGCAAAATATTACCAAATTCTTTTTCAAATTTTTGAGCAAGAAATAAGTGGTTTTGCAATGATCCAAGGAAAACAAGATTATGTACTTTTGCGACCTGGAGATATGAGAAGGCAAGAAATATCTTTCGTTCTCTCTCTTTCTCTGTACTTTAACTCAACGCTCTTGGTGCAACTTACTAGAGTAATCAAAGTTTCTTCCGTAAACACCAAATCCCGGTCTTCAATGTCATCTTCTGGCAACGTGTTCGCTTTGTTTAGGTTTCTTTCATATATCTGAACTTTGTGTATGTTTTGCGTACAAACAGATTATCATTCAAATGCAATTAATTTCAGGAAGAAGAAAAACAGGTCCAGGATATTGCACGTACTGATGTGATTCATTCAGGTTGTTCGATCCAAATTCATTTTTGCGCCATCTACATGCCTAATTCCTAGTTTTTACGTTTAAAGTTTTTGTGTCTGACTTATAAGGCACCAAATTTACACCTTGAAATGTCCGGATTAAAGGCATTCGTAAACGAGGCGTTATATTCAATGTCTACTCCGATATATCACAAAAATAGTCCAAGAAGAAATTCATGGTAGTTTATTGACTGGAAAAAATACCTCTACAATAAAAGTTCGCAGATTTTTACAAATTTAACTGGTTCTTATATTTTTGAGCAGAAAGACCATTTTCATTGTACCTATACGCCGCCCGCCGAGTTGAGAGTCGTATTTTTTTCATTTGGGCAATAAGCTAGCAGCGGTGAATATTATAATCCCTAAACAAACCCTCGCGTATACCAAATCAACAGGGTATAGACCTGGGAAAAGAAGATAGGTTTAACAACACACGAGCCAGGCTATTATGATTTCTTAAGTCTACGAAAAAGTTACGAGTTATAAGCAAAACCGGAATAAACATTGTACCACAATTTTGGACATCTTTGTGATCACTGCCATCATGCAGTGTGAAGAGAGTTCGCTAGTATATTTGTAAGTTTAAAGTGGTGAAAATAGAAGAGAGTTGTGCTCCTAATACGATTTTAAGTGACTTTAATTTTTAGAGAACGTCGATAGAAAAGGTGCTTGTAGAATAAGAAGGAATTATCATAGCAGGTGAAAGACCTGGAACCTTCTTTTGTTCCTGCCTTAAGTCTTCACAACTTAGCGTAGTTCTCTTAGTTAAATTACAATAAACACAAATCAAGCTTCATAACCCCACAAACGCTTTGCTGTTTGATAGTGTAGCTTTTCTATGAAATTTAATTCCCATCCATTTTTGGAATTAGATCAGTTGGTCAATCAAGCCCTCTAATAAACTCATATACTCTAAACGATCTTAAACCCAATCTATTTCTTTGACTCTAATCGAATCTACCTCCATTTCTCTTCCAGATCATATTTAAAACTGCCCTTATCTCAGCTGATCAGGCAGTGTCAAATCATAACCCATATAAAATCGCTGACGTAAAAATTGAGTTTTTACATTTTAAATGGCACCTATTTGACTTTGACTTTCCACTTTCGTTTGTCAAATGTCCAGAAAAGAGTGGAATCCTTCTAAGTACAGATATCTTTGGATCCAATCGTCGTTTTGTTATTGGGTAAGATTTGACTTTTGAATCAGAAATATTTATTTGTTTTAAAATCCTAAAGAAGTGGGCATGATAGTTATTCGACCTAAATTCTTTATTTGTAATAAACAACATAACTATTTCTACTTTAAGTATAACAAGAACACATATCAACAACGTGTTTTTGAGTTGGAAGACTATTGGAAAAAGATTTTCTTTGTGTTGCTTGAAAAAATCCTATATATTTAACAAGCTGTTCTATGTATTATTTGCTTTCTGAAAGGTTTTTTCTCTGAGCACAATAAGATTCTTATATATTTCAGTTAGAATAGCCTTAAACCACATTGTGCTGAGTAATATCGAAAATAAAAAGAGAGAATATAAAATATCTTTTTTACAGTAAGGCTGTTTTATTGTGAGATAAAAAAGCAAGAATATCAAAAAACATAAAAACATGCATTTCTTTAAGGCTTTGCGGTTTCCTTTTGATTGAAAACAGCTGCTCTTGTGGGTTAAGAATTCAAAATGAGATCTTCGCAAACGGACCCAAAACAGACCTTATGGTGAATTTTCATCACTGCTTCACAAGATCGGCGAATAACCGTAAATGAGATTTAGCAAACATTACGTGTTTGGCAAGTTTTGACACAAGTTGAGTAATGAAATTAAACTGAGCTATGGAATTTCAATGAACCATAAATCCAAAAAGGTTTTAATTGTTAACAGAAAGAAACTGATGGAATTTGCCGCTAGTGTTTTTAAAAAGTGATGTATTAAACGTTACCATCTCTTATTTAGAATGACATAAAATTTCTATTAGTTTCAACTTCTTATTTTTCTTTTTTAAAACTATATTTTAACAAAGATATTCACCTAAATAGCTTAATTTAGCTTTACAGGAGCTTTCGAAAATACAATGATTTCTGTAACGAATGCTTTTATGTTGAAATGTGGATTAAAAGTGAGCCAAGACTTGGTTTTGTAAATTGGATATTATGGCAATCTTTGGTGGCTTTTGCGAGGTTTCTTTAGGGGGTATATTATCCTCCACCACTAAAGTTTTAAAATCTCAATAATTTCCATCCTTAGCTTATAATAATAAAAGATTAGCTTTCTGCTTAATTAGTATTCCTTGGACACAACGAATTGTTGGTAAGATCGGCAACTCGTCCATTACATTTTGTGATTCTAAGAAGAAACCACTATTCAAAACTATTCTCATAACAATTCCTTGGCAATGGTAAGGTTAGTAAAAATATAGAAATATATACACGAGTGTTTGTAAAGGTAATAAAGAGTGTGAGCGTATTTATATTCCATTATATACTGATATTGTGGAGCAATATCTGAAGTCCATCCATATGAACGAAAAGATCATTTTAATTTAGTCCATAAAATACATATATTTGCAAAAAAAGAAGAGTGAAATTATTAAAATTTTATTCAGCTTGAAAGCTGCGATAACAGCAATCCAAGGTGCACTAATTTGAGACTGGTTAAAAGAATACCGATTATTTGAAAATTCGGTAATTTTACTAAACTCACTTGAGAAATCTTGTAGAAAAAATCCAATAACGTTACAATGTGGCACGCCATAAGTTAATATCAGAATGAGCTCACTCAATATCAACTTTGAAAGCGAGAAAGTTGTAAAAGTCGGAAGTATTTACGGTTTTGCCGACTTTTTGCTACAATATGGATTTAACTAAAAATGAAACAATTCAAATATTATTTTCTTTTGCTTTAAATTAAAAACTATTTTCTAGTTTAAAGATTTTGGTGAGCTTGCTTGTAAAATATACCTATTTTATTCAATTTGTGATCAGTATAAGAAGCAATTTGATGATTATGTAAAAAATGGTAAACTTGTATTTGATATAGTCTCACCCTTACAGGGCTTATACCCTTGAATTAAAGAAAACGTTTGTCTTAAGGTAAGGTAAGACTAAGGTAGTGATATTATCGATGATCGCTATTTCTACAAATTCTATTTTCCAATTATAGTAAAATTAGAAGATGAGTATTAATCGTTTAGCGGCCTCTCCCATATTTTCCAAATACCTTAATTCTGCTTTATTTGTTTCCATTTTAGCTCTTTATAGATGACCAAAGCTGCGGCAAAATGAAAATAAAAACGATAAAGCTACAGTGGTAAAAACACTTGCAAAATGAATAACGAAACTAAAAACAAGTAAATGTAGTATTTAATTTTTTCTAAGCGAAAAAAGGTTAGTTGTTTTTAGGTTATTGTTACAGAAAAAATTTGAGAAATACAGTAATCTTAAAACAGTTATGAACGACGAAAATCAGTTGATGCTTAGAAATCTATTACACGTTTACATTGCTGCATGATCGAAATTGGAAGGTGAGTCGACTCGACCGCATATTGAATAAGCCGACTGTTTTTATGCTATGTCGAAGGATTTCATAATATTCACTGAAATAAGTAAAAAACAGGGAACGAAGCATTCTTCAAAGCACTGAGTAACTTAGGTGACTGATTACTCTTTGATAGAAGAATTTCGATGTAGCTTACAGTTAATATTAATACAAACGTTTTATGAAATTCATTTTTTCCAAATCTTGTTTTCCATTCTGGATTTGACTCTATGAATATTTTTCAGGTGTGAAAGGTTATCAAAAGCTTTCAACCAACCACAAAATTACTTTATCCGTAGCTCATAAACTGCTTACCGAAGTGAAGTGGGGAGGACCAGGAATAAAAGTAAACTTTTTTCCTTTTGAAACGAGCTTCAGATTATTTTAAATAGTAATTGGCCAAATATTAAAAGCAAGGCTGCGGTTAATCTTAAATCGTTGATAAACCATTAGTGGGTATTCTATTGAAGAACACTGCAATACAGAGCATAAAAAGATGTCGCATAGGCCACCTTCCAAAAAGGCCGCTCTGTCAGTTCCTATTTTCAAAACTGTTTCTACAACATTTCGGAGATATATTCCATAGAACTAAAATTGAAAACTTGTAATGGTTGAAAGTGAATGCACTTTATCTTATCCCCAGTTTATCTCATCCATAAAACTAAAGTTCCAGAAACTGGATAACCTAAATTCATGATCAGTTGTGGGGGAGGCTTTGGCGTCAGTTTTTTGACCTATTTTGACATTGTCTGCATGATAGCATATATCCAAATTAGCTCGACAAAGACTGAACTGTTTATTGGGAATTATTTAAAACTGTTCTCATTAGATTCTCTAGGTTAGAAAGGTATACTCTAAAAAAGTTAATATTTCAAGGACCTTAACAATAATTTACTTTTTTAGAGAATATAATATATTTGATATCATAAAGATGTATCCTGACAGAACTCTGTCAGGTGATCGTAAGCCCGCCAAGAACAATTTCTTAGCCTTCAAAAACCTTAAAGTTTCTCAAAAAAGAATAAACTTTTTGACCTCAAATCAGATAAAGAAGAGTATAAATACTTTTGGGAACTTTTGGGAACTTTTGGGCACGCAAGAAATTATTAAACCTTAAAAAAAGCTGAATACATAAATTTTACGATGTAATGCCGGGAGTAAAAGAGACAAAATTAGTACCGAAACCACTTTATTGATCTTTATCAAAAAAGTTATACAAATAAATAAGCAACAGCTAGGCGTCTCTTAATAAAATTTTTATAAAGAATGCCGTCTTGTTGGTAAAATAAAAAACCGACAACTGGGAATGATTTGATGAAATCATAGCACAATCGACAACGTCCGACAATAGACTGACCGCCGCTTTATGCTGGCTGAGACAAGTTACGGAATATAATGATTGCGAAATAACTGTATATTAAAATTCTGTGCAAAAAGTTAATTTTCTGGGTGGATATTTTTAATGCATACACGTAAGCAGTCTACAATATTACATTTCTAAACTATTTGGATTTGAGAGAGTTTCCCTGCAAAAAAATGTCAGTTTGAGATTGAATCTTCTTCTTTTGACGGTTCGATCATCTCGCTTTTTGAGTTTTTAAATTTCTTTTTTAATACTCTTTACTTTACAGTAGCTTTGAAAAATATTGACCAGAGAAAAGATTTGCTCTTTAGCTAGAAATGCGCAAAATGACAGATTGATATTAAACTATAATCTTAGCTTCTGCCGGGGAAGCACCGTCGTATTCAATGATACAATAGTTGTGAACGACTACAAATCACGAATAATTATAAGTATACCTCAACAGATATTAAATTTCATGCCTTTCGTATTTTACAAAGTGTATTGCACTTGTGGGCTCATCCACAAGCTGTTGGATATCCCTGTCCCTTGTGGGCTTATCCACAAGCTGTTGGATATCCCTATCCCTTGTGGGCTCATCCACAAGCTGTTGGATATCCCTGTCCCTTGTGGGCTTATCCACAAGCTGTTGGATATCCCTATC
>JAOBYJ020097781.1:18063-29166 GCA_025403565.2 Palythoa heliodiscus
CCTTGTGGGCTTATCCACAAGCTGTTGGATGTTCCTATCCGATCCCTTGTGCATGGGCTTATCCACAAGCTGATGAATATTCCTGTCCCTTGTGGGCTTATCCACAAGCTGATGAATATTCCTGTCCCTTGTGGGCTTGTCCACAGGCTGTTGGATATCCCTCTCCCTTGTGGGCTCATCCACAAGAAGTTAGATATCCCTATCCCTTGTGGGCTCATCCACAAGCTGTTGGAGACCGAGTGATTTAGATTTAGATTTATAGATATACAAACAAATTCTAAATCAATGTTCTTAAAAGACATAAATCCTACAAAACAGAAAGCAAGTTCCTTCAGTGTTCACTAAAAATAAGCAGACTATTCTTTTCGATAAACATAGTTAATGTGTGCCAGAGAATTTTTGTTTTATTTTGGAAAAGAAGTAAGATTTTATTATCTGATTCTTTTAAAAATATGAAACAGCCTTTTTACAACTTCAGTATTAATTTTGGGTCTTGTGTTTTGAAGATGGTTTGATTTTTCATTGAGTGTTCTTGTAAAACTTGTCCAATAAACCTCACCTTTAAAATTTATTTCATTTTATTGAGCATAACAGTAGTATTTTATCATTTAGGGATTCATTTTGGCGTGGTGTACTGCGGATTTCAGTTAAGTATTTAAATCCTTTACTCTGATAAGTCACATTAAAAGAAATCGTAGAAAGAATTCACTTCTAGAAGTATAATATTGAAATTCTGTCACTAGTAAACTATTATTATACATGAAACTAAAAAAACGATAGTTTTGTGAGTAACTGCTTTATTTTTTCTATATTTTGTCGCTGGCACTAACTGCAGTATACCCTTAACATTTTTAACGTATTCAAATGCTCTTTAGTTTCAAGACGAACTAATTTTATCAATATTTTAAATTTAGTAAAATTAAATAACTTAGCCATTTAAGCTTGTTTTCAATCATTTTCTAAAAGGCCTTGTTTTCACATTTTGTGACGTACATTAACACTCTTGATCAAAACCATGATGCTGGAGCATACACGTGGTTAGGGTTTTGGAAAAACCTAAACTATAAGAGACAGATTATCTTGATTCAGTTGAATTGTTTGTATATAATTGTGAATAGAAGAAAAGCATTCACAAGATGTGTGTTTGTGTGTGTGTGTATGAAACTTAGTTTACAAAACTTGTACACTATAAGTCCATTTCTTTCCATGAAGTTCAAGTTTAACTCAAGGCAACTTTTCAACTGAAGACATCTTGCTTCTCGATACATCTCCTAGTGTAACTATATAAAAAACTACTTTCCGGCAAGTCCCGGATTATTGGGCTGTATATAGTGTAAACTTCAAGTAGCAGCCTTAATTTTTGTTTTTATCATAACGTTGGAGTACAAGAACCGTGCAAACGTGTTCTTTAACAGTCAACACGTACAATACAATAACTGCGGATATTTTAATTTAGTCTGCCTGGGTTCATATTCTAAATCTTGTTTAACGGAAGGTTCATAGTTTTGGTTTTTAGACGACACAGCCGGTAAACGAGTCTTCGATACCTAAATTTTCTTATTGATGAAGAAGAATTTGCGAGGTTTATAAGTACGGCGCTGCTGCAGGAACATGATATAGTTTTAAAATTTATTGTAGTCAGAAATATCCGCAAACATGTAGCCGCAATAAGTTTCCAGAAAAAAAAATGATCACAACTGGCACTATATTACTGTCTGAAGCAGTTCTCACGCGTTCGACACTTCAACATAGTTTCTGCAAGTTAGAAGATCACATATAAAATTTACTCGACTGATAAGAATAGCTTATGATGATATAGTCATGCGTTTTTAATCAAAGCAATATACGCTGTATATAATAAGATAATAGGGTTTTCCTTGAGTGGCATTGTGATTTTAGTAGATATTGCATTTGAATGTAAGTGAATACCGAAGTCGCGCTCACAGCCGAGATATGAGCCCGTTTCATTTTCTGCTACATTTTATTTTGTTTCCGTGATTTCGTCTAAATACCTTCAACAACGCTAAATTAGCTAAATAGTTTATAGTTTGAACTTTAAACTATAGTTCATGACTAGAAGAGTTATATCTATGCAATTATATTATAGAAGACTGTAAAGAAGGTCGCCATTGAAGCCTTGTCATTTATTATTATGCCACATTAGTTTTGTTCGTCTGTCTGAAATGAAAAATAATATCTTTAGCTAACATAAGACAATTCAGTACACTTTAATACCTCCTTTGCGACTCTTAGCAAAGAAAATTTTCTTTTTGGATCATGCATTGGACAATTCTTTTGTGTCTGTTCCATGTCAGCTCAATGTGAAAATTGCCTTTACAACAAAAATTAAAAGTGCCCAACTTTCGGAAAAATATTGTGAGGCTCAGTAATGATTAGCACAAAATAAAGAAATAGTTTGGATCTTTTCTTTGCCACATAAGACCAAGAAGCAACAAAGACAAGTACCCTAGCTCCTTGAACTTAAAGTATGGCGGACATTACTAACTTTTCCAAAACGAGATATTTACGTTAGTCTGGCAGAGTTTTCAACTCAGCTGCAAAAATACAGTTTTTTAATCAACAGTCGCCGCCAAAAAGCATTTGTTAACATTATTAATCTTTCGTCTGTCACTCTTACGTTAAACGTAATAACCGTTTAGAGCTTGGATGATGCTCATATTTTGGCACATCATAATTTTGTATTTGTGCGAATCTATCTTAATATTAGCTTACGGAATGTGTTTCCTTTCAAAACGCCTAGTTTCATGCCGGGGTCTTTGTTTCTGTCACAAAGAATATTTGCCAAATTACAGTTTATTCTTCAGAGAAGACAATAAAGTATTAGTTCTGTTTACTCTTGTCAGTCAAATTTGATCAAAACCTGCAATAACTTTCAGGACCAATTACTTAATTAGAATATTTGAGTTTATTTATTTCAAAGGGATTGTACTGAGAAACAATGGCTTTGGAGTGCGTGTATTGCTTCTTTATGATCTTCACGGGCTCTCTAGATCTAAAGTATATTAAATATCTGCTTTATTTCTTTGGTACAAATTGACTAATGCTGGTGCAGGTTTTGACGGATATCTCTCATTTAGCAACAGTAATGAACTTTAAAATGGAGTTTTTAATTATGCTTTAGATATACGTTTTAATCATTTCAGATGAGCCGCGAATTAGCGCGAAGAAAAATGAAAAAATTCAACTTTAAGAAGGAAGGTTCTAATAAGAGCAACCGGGAGAAAATTAATCTCATGTCATACGCCATAATTACTATTTTAGGTTTCTTTTAGTTTTAAAAACAGGTGATATTTTGAACATTTCATTATGGGCATAGCTACCTGTCCTTTTCAGCTTTGTGGAAAAAAATCACCTCGAATTTTTTATTATCTCAGCACGTATCCCTGCATTAGGCTTTCTTTTTCAATTTTCTTGATTCTCACTTGCCTTTAATTGTGTTTCTCTGTCAAAGGAAAAACTAGGTTTGTATTTAAAATGGAATTAAATATGCTAGATGTACAATAAAATCGAAAGCAGTTACACTAAAGTTAGTTCTTATTTGTGGTAGTGATATTAGTAGCAGTAATAGTAATAATAAGAGTGATAAAGATAATGATAACAATAATAATAATAATAATAATAATAATAATAATAATAATAATATCAATAATAATGGTGATGATGATGATGATGATGATAATGAGTAACAGCAACAGTAATAGTAATAGTAATAGTAATAGTAATAGTACTGCTACTACTACTACTACTACTAATAATAATAATAATAATAATAGTAATAATGATGGAAACTGCAAAAAGGGAAAAGACAAGAATACCGATCTACAGTTTTTCTTACATATCTTACTGTAAAGTTTCAGTTTTTATGTTTTTAGTTAATTAGAAATGCGAGCATCGAATATCTTCATGTGAAAGTGACCAATGAGTTTAGATAGATAAATAGTAGCTGTTCAAAACTAAAATAGGCCTAGTATATTATCACAAACACTGCTAAGAATTGCTGCGTGCAACTTAACAGCAAATTCACATCATTGGAAAGTTTACAGACGAGAAACTTTTCCTTTTGTTTCATTTAACTGAAAATAGGTAGTGATATAAATTAAATATTAAAACTTTTGGTGCAGTATTCATGAGGTTAAAACAAATGTTTAGCATATTCTGACCAGACGACATTCACTTTCATTAACATTTGCAGCACAGTTTATCATAAGATATCTAGCGAGACTGAGCAGATATATTTTAGGGGGTATTTGGCTTCGCGACTGCAAAAACGGTATTATGAATGGTAGTCATTTATGCCTGAATAGGAGCCTGTAAATTGTCTTATATCTAACACAAATATCTTTCTACCTTTATTCCTGAAGATGCCGATTAGTTTATCTAAAACTACATGACGCACGTCTTCGAGACCTATTTACTCAACTTTGATTTAAAGCTAACAACTGAGTTTTGCCGTAATTACTGAATATCCCGTATATACAGATGGGCCCAAAATGTTGTTTCTGGGAGGGGCCTTGAGAAAATTCAAATTACATTCTTCTCACTAATAAAGAAAACTTTGGTTTTCAACTCGATCATATCCACGTTACAATGTTCAACTTTCTCATTTTGACAGGAGCATAAAATCAGTTTAAGCCATCGCAAAATTCTGTATTCTGTATTCAGATCACATCGCATGATCTACAGCAAGCAGAATATTATTTATTTCAAAAATGTTTTTAATGCTCTCTTTTTTTCAAAGCAAAGATTATTGTCATTGCCTTTCCATTCCTCAGATTTTTCTCAAAATCAAATTCACTATAGCATTTGTTGTAAACAAAAATAGTACAGAAGAAGAGCTTGAATGTTAATAAAAGAAGAAAAGGAAGTCTTAATTGAATCGCTTTTGAACACTAGCCATTTTCGTTTTACAATTGTTGCCGTCTCAGAGCATTGGACCAACGCTTTTAGTTTGGCACCGAGTCATATTTCAGTAACAACCATAGACATCACTCCAAAACGTTTATTCTGTTTCGGTAATTGGCGTTACACTACTAAAAAGAATAAAGAAACATGTGTATTTTAGGACGCATAAAACTACTAGAGGCAGCTCGAACGTTATGTACAACGAAATAACATTCATGAATAACGTTAGAGGCCTTGGAGTTCAACATTTATCAAGGCAAATACCAAAATCTTTTAAGCTTTAATTTTGTGATGGAAGTTGCTCTTTATACTGTATACTGAATTTGGTATATGATGAAATAAAATAAAGCTTGAACTAAGCGGTGGGTTTTCGAGGAAATCGTTGTTTTCAGAGGCTCAATATTTACTAGATTTAAAAACTAAAACTGCTGGTGTCTTCTGAAGATTGATTTCATCGAGTTAAATTTGTTCTGACACTAAAAATGTAAAAAAAAATCAAACAGGCCGAACTTGAAATTTAAGTCAAGATTTTCATTTGTTTTAAAAGAGAATTATTAATTGTCGTATCTGAGTTATTTGACGCCATATAATCTAATATTCAAACCCGCTGACTTACTTATGCATTGCAAAGAACCTTATAATCGCCGACAAATATTTTTTAGTCCGACATCTGGTAAAACTGAGGAAAATCGAGTAGCTGCAATAATTGTGATAAATTATTTGGATTGTTGAATTTTTTTGTCTTTTTTTCTGGATTTTAGAATGACAAACTTTGGTAAATTGTTCAAAACGTTAATGTGATATAACCAAATGACAACAGAACTAAAATAAAATTTTGGAAAGTGCGTTGATTATAAAACAATTCAACATTTCTTTGCCACACTGAGGTAAAAATTATTCTAGAAGTAAGCTATATTTTGCCACAACACCGACAACAAGCACTGAAGCCAGCTCCACTAAGAATAGTTCATGATCAAATTTTAAGCATGGTCAGTGGTCAGAGTACCCCATTATTCTAAGGAAAAATTGTCAAAAATACTTTGTACAAACCAATACAAGAAGAATGGAAAGAGTTGTGATCATTTCCATAGTTTAAAACTCAGTTAAAACTCGATTTACTTAAACTTAATCAAAACGCTTTATTTTCTAGTTAAATTCCATCCAATTATTTATGTATGAACTAGTTTTGAAAAAAGATTATTCCTTTTCAAAGAAAAATGTACAGGTTTTTTGACTTACTGACTTAAACTGTTCAGAGGTCAGTTCATTTGTCGTTGCTGCAGCTCATTCAAAGTACGGTTCAAAATTGGGCCAAAGGTAAATAAAAAATATTTCCTCAAAAGCCAGTATATTTTAGTTTTCTGTTATTTTTTGTTTTCGTTTTGCTTTGTTTTGCTTTTCTGATTTTTCAGCCTTCAAAATATTCGAATATTTTGGACTTTCAAAAACATAACTGAAAAATATGCTATGTCGGAATCCAATTTTTTATTGATCATAAAAAAATGTTATTAGACTGTCAAATTGTGTCACTACAAAAACACTGTAGCCGGTGAGCTCACACATTATAACTATGGGAGATAGAACTTCAATATTTTTGACACTTCTCGTCGAGTTCCATTGCGATATGGCTTCTCCTTTATGAGTTTAAGCTGCACTCAGTTTTTTGTTTGAGATATCAATAAGTTATATGCTCTAAAAATTCTTTGTACGTGGAGATTTTACAATATTTTGTTTCTGGAAGACTCTTAATTCTACCACGACGAATTACGAAAAGTATATTGCTGTCATATATCTCCTACATTCGCCGTGAAAAGGAGACCAAAGAAATGAACTTTGTAACTAAAATTGGCAGCCTTTTTTTGTTTATCATAAAAATGCTTTAGTCGTGGATCGAAATTTTTGTTCGAATCCTTAAAACGAGGTAGCGCATTAAAAACCCTCCGGCAAGATAACTTTTTATAACTTTTCTAGAGCCCTACGACCTCGATGAATCAACTTTACGTGGAAATGAACAATGTACAGAGTGAACAAAGATTACTTTTACCAATTATGTTGAATTAACACCAGGTAAGAGTTTAAATGTTTCCGGTAGAATACCTAATGTTATCACCCCTAAACAAGACAAGCTAAGTGATAGTAACATGTTGGGTTACGAGGTTTAAACCTGTACAAACGAAATTGAGGCGTTGATTCTGGCAGTGTCGGTACAGGTGTCAACACCACGTGTTGTCCACGAGGGACTTCAGTATAAAGTCTTCCGCTCCGGACTCACGACATTTAAATCATTTAAATCATTGAAACTTTTAGGAGTATGGAAACATTACAGAAAAATGGCCACTAAATGGTTGAGTTAGTGCAGGTGTCCGATCTTGATTTGAAAGAACAATCCAAAACGCTTTTAGAAGGGAAAAGAGCAAATCACTATTTATCATTCTTAACTATCTTAGGCATTCAGCAACGTTCCTTTTAAAAAAGATATATTACTCAATTTTTCTCACTCTTTTAAAACATGAATAGGATGGAGTTTGGAACTAGCTAATTGTACACGGAATGTGTACATATACTTCAATATATGATAAGTTTGTTTGCAAACTCTCATAAGGCGGTGAAGCTGTCAAGCACAAACGTTAATTGAGTTTGGAGTAATTATTGCAAACATTTGAAGCAAGATTAAATGAAAGTATTTGTGAATAGGCATTACTAATAGACTGTCATTCCTTTTGAAAATTTCTGAAAATATATATAGTTTTTAAACTTAATTAAAAAACTCACATTCACTGCTGTACGTACAGCTACCATTTCCTAAACCCGATAATAGATTGAATCCTGCGGATGTCAACGATGATCTTGAACAAGAGCAGTGATTTTCATTTTTGGACAAAGTACGTGAGCGAGATAAAATAAATTCGTGATTAACGTTGCCATCTTGATTATTACCAGGATAAGAAGGAAAGAGGCGCACAAAAACTAGCTAAAATATTTTAATACTTTCAACTCTTCAGTTCCACCTTGTTCCGGCGTCGACGCATTCAAATTTTCAGTATTTTAGAGTTCAAGATATATAAATTAGAATCATTCAGATATACTTGTCATTTAAACTAGTCACGATAACCAATGAGGATGAGAAACGTTTTGCTCTTTATACTTACTGACAATCAGAAGGGGGTAGTGTAGTTCGAAAAGCACATATTACTGCTCTAGTTTTTTTTATTCCGCTCAAATAAAACAAAACGAAAAAAAGTTCCCAACAAAATGGCCCTTTATCATTTTTACGAGTACGAAGAATAAAATTCTACTGTACAAATTGTTTTTCAGTTGGTCTTCACGGTATAGTGCGGAGGACAAGACATCATTCTAAAAACACTTGATTACCACAATTAGGAAACTGAAATTTTGCCGACTTCTTTCAACTTCATTGTGGATGCTATTTCATCCTAATAAAATCTCAGAGAGTGAATGAAAGCTTTTTGATGAGTTACATCGTGAAATATCGAATACAGGCAAATTTAAACAATTTGTTTTTGTCTTGATGTAGATTTTGTATTTAACATTGCACTTTATGACCTATGAAGCGTTGATGTATGATGTAGCGTTGATGTACGTGTAACAAATGTGAAACTCGCTGTGCGAACAACGGCAAAAAGACAACAGTTAAAGAAAACACAGATAAGAAATATAGTAAAATAACAACTTAACAATCAATCTTCATGTTTTTATGTTTAATCTTTTCTGTTTTATAAGCTTTTAAAAAATCTCTCCTTATACAAATCTTTATGTTGTTTCTAATTTGTTTTACTTTAACATGCACTGGTATGATTAGGCTTTTTCTTCTTAAATACAAAAACAGATAAATCTTGGTG
Source organism: Palythoa heliodiscus (assembly GCA_025403565.2). Lineage (NCBI taxonomy): Eukaryota > Metazoa > Cnidaria > Anthozoa > Zoantharia > Sphenopidae > Palythoa > Palythoa heliodiscus. Next base: position 26,847 of record JAOBYJ020097781.1, read on the forward strand.
GAAGACATTTCGAAAGGTAAATCAAAAAATTCTCATGACGTAAAAATTACAAGCTACAAAGATCCTGAAAGCAATTTTTTATTCTCTTTCCAAATCTTTCAGTTTTGGCTACTAAGCTGAATTAAATTAAAATCAAGGGAAAAGTCGTTAACTGGGATTAACGTGGATAATTCTCAAGCTTAACCGACATTCAGTTTTCACACAGAAACATAATATAGTAGATCGTGTGGCGAGATCTTCCGAGTTAATTAGGGTAGTCCTTAGAACGTAGTTAGTTGAGGGAGACTCTACTAACTATGCTTAGAAGGTCTGTTATCAATAGTAAGTAACTACTCCACAACTGTCCTTCTCAGGAATACCCTATACAGAACAACCTCACAACACAGATATGACATACTACTACTCCTGGGTTCAAAATCTTCCTAGCTGCTATAATATAGATGCATTGGAGAGGGGAAACATTTCTGTGGCTTTGGCCAACAAAATTAAGGGACAAGTACTTCAGCTTTAATTATGTGATGGGTCGTTTGTGGCCGGAAATGGGAGTTGAGGGCAACTGGCTCTGGTAAGTTCCCACTTCAATTAATGTTGCAAGAATAGCAGTCAGTAAACAGGGAAAACAAAATACATACAATTCTACTTTAGTCGTAGTCAACTACGAGGGCAAAAAATTAAACTTGTTGCGTTAATTGAGAAACAAAATGTGGCTCACATGGCACATGAAACGACAATAGATTTGTACTACAAAAATTGGGACGTAATCTGAAAACAAAATGAGTAATAACGCTTGGAGCGAAAACCGTCCAATTTGTATATTGGTAATTCAAAGTTGAACAGTCAGAAGAGAAATATCTGCCACTACCTCTATCGTTCCTCAATGCAACCTTCTCCCTCCCCGACTTTTCTAACTTTATCACTTTTTTAGTCAGCCGCAAGTTTTCAGAACTACACTTAATCGCCTTGGCTATCCCTTTAACAAACTCAGAAATTAATTTTTATGAATTTTATCAAAATTTGGCTTATTTGATCTTTAAACACTAAGCAGGAAGAAGATAAAACCTATGATACTGTTATAGTATACTGTTATATTTTCGTAACGCACTATTATACTGTTATAGTATACTGTTATATTTTCATAACGCACTATTATACTGTTATAGTATACTGTTATACTATCATAACGTACTATTATACTGTTATAGTATACTGTTATACTATCATAACGTACTATTATACTATTACAGTGTAACTAATCATAAGACTCGTCCCAAGGGCGTTCTCTCTCTGGTCTCTCTTCGTTCTTTTCAGTCTCACTTTCTCCTTCTTCCTCTGAAGCTGCAGCCGAACGAGAAGGACCAATGATATACTCGCACCCAGTCCCTTTAGTGTTTTTCACGCACTCGGCATACTTAGTAAGGTGGCTTTCAAGGTAGCTCAAGGGCGAGGAACCCTGAGAAAGAACCTGGTAGTGAAAATCTTTTTCGTTAAACAGGGACCCAAGTTTTGCCTGTGTATCATTTCTTATTTTCCAAATACGGAGTTGACCAATCATGTAGGCAGTGGCCTGGCCAGGGGCAGACTGATAGCGAGTGACATCTTTAACAGCTTTATCGGTAGTGTCCCATGCATACTTCGCGAAGAGATCAAGCGCTGTGTCACGTGACATGCCTGATAAACGAACGCAAGTTTTAAATATTTACACAGTGGATATTGTATATATACATATACCTTATTTACGGACTGGAAGGCCGCGGAATTAAACCCGTCACCGAGGTCACTACTGCTACTACTACTACTACTGCTACTGCTACTACTACTACTACTACTACTACTACTATTACTACTAAGAATGCTATTAAGAATGCTATTAAGAATGCTTTGGCAATATGTCAACATTTCACATCATGCCAATAAAGCTTGTACTTCACTTCACTTCACTACTACTACTACTACTACTTCTTCTACTATTACTACTATATTTCAAATCATGTTTTCAAGTGTTTATTAAAACGAAAATCATTACCTCCACAATAGTAAAGAAGTATTTTTACTCATAAAATATATTCATTTGATTAATATTATTTATATACTCTTTCCGTCCCTTGATTCCCTGATTTGAACAATGAACAATGAACTTAATTTTATGTCAATGATATATACTTGAATACTTAGGGGTTTTTTTGTTACTGTTAAAGACTTTATAGCCTTTTTTTAAAAAAGATCTGATTGTGATTTATTGTATTTTTAACTAGATCAATTTTGTAAATCATTGTAAAAAAAGAATGCTTTGGCAATATGTCAACATTTTACATCATGCCAA
>JAOBYJ020097782.1:0-18398 GCA_025403565.2 Palythoa heliodiscus
CTTTTGTCTTCATTCAAATTAGCCCTACTGGCCTCGTTCTTGAGTTGAACTTTCAAAAGAAATGTTACCCTAAACGAGGCTAGTAGGGCTAATTTGAATGAAGACAAAAGAGTATTAAAATCACCGCCATTTATGAAAAAGGTCTATAGAACACTGTACCTAGAAATAACAAAATGACAGGGTACTTTGAATCGATATGAGTTATAATTGTAGCGCAGTCAGTAATTATGAAATCAAATTACGCAGCCGAGATAAAAAACAGGGATTTTTTTAGCCTGCCTCGACTAGCATTATAGCTATTTGCAGACTAAACAGATCTGTAAATTGTATTATATTATAAAAGTAAATTATGTTATGTTATGTTACGTTACGTTACGTTACGTTACGTTACGTTACGTTACGTTACGTTAAGTTAGATTAGGTTAGGTTAGGTTTGGTTAGGTTAGGTTAGGTTAGGTTAGTTTAGGTTAGGTTAGGTTTGGTTAGGTTAGGTTTGGTTAGGTTTGGTTAGGTTAGATTAGGTTAGGTTAGGTTAGGTTAGGTTTGGTTAGGTTTGGTTAGGTTTGGTTAGGTTTGGTTAGGTTAGGTTAGGTTAGGTTTGGTTAGGTTTGGTTAGGTTAGATTAGGTTAGGTTAGGTTAGGTTAGGTTAGGTTTGGTTAGGTTTGGTTAGGCTTGGTTAGGTTTGGTTAGGTTTGGTTAGGTTAGGTTAGGTTAGGTTAGGTTAGGTTTGGTTAGGTTAGGTTAGGTTTGGTTAGGTTTGGTTAGGTTTGGTTAGGTTAGATTAGGTTAGGTTAGGTTAGGTTAGGTTAGGTTAGGTTTGGTTAGGTTAGGTTAGGTTAGGCTAGGTTAGATTAGGTTATGTTATGTTATGTTATGTTATGTTATATTGGATGAATTTTTGAAAGAGCGAAGAGCATTTGTTTCTTTAACTTTGGTAAAATTGAAGCAGCAGTAGCTTCCGTTAAAAGAACAAGGAGGGTGTTTGGACGGATGATCATGAGATAATTTTCAAACAAATTTAATGCAATAAGTAGGGACACTGCTTATTGTTTTATTTTGGTTTCATTTATGCATTTTAGTTGGACATCTGCGATACCTTAAAAACGAAGAATTGATGTAAATTAAATAACGTTGAGGTCGGGGAACTGTTTAAAACCAAAATTTTCTAAACTCTATGCACAGTCACTTAATATCTTTAACTCATATTCTGTTATGAATAAAAAAATTCAAATATGTGAGTCGACATATCAACTTAACTCTACTAACAAAAAGGTTACAAAAATGATTTTCCTAAAAAAGGTGAGCATTAAGAAAGTTTGTTTAGTATTCAGGAAAAAAATACTAAATTAAAATATAATAAGGTTTAGATTGTAACACTCAGTAGAAACCTATACAGCGATGGGGCACTACATCTATGGTGCCGTGTGACTCTACTTCGCTTGACATACTTTTCATCTTCTCCTTTTCTTGTCACTGGAGGACTTTCAATGGGCTCAAAGTTTGATGGTCCGGCTTCCAGATCAACTTCAGAAGAGCCACGCGCTGAACATCTGTTACTGTTATAAGGAAACTGGTAATAGCTGTTTCTGGATGGAGCCTCGTCCAATGAAAATACGATATAGGGGTTGTCCTGCAATAACATTTAAATTCAAGAATAGTTGATCATAAAAAAACTCAATTATTTTGCTATTGTTTTTTTCTTCTCGCTTTCCCTGTTTTTGTACAACTTTGAACTTAACCAGCTTTAATTTTTTTTTCAAAAAAGTAAACGAATAAATTGTCTATAGTCTAATGAGAGATCACACGTAGAAAAAACAATCTTGACAACAAGCGCCATAGGCGCGAGCTTTCTAGGGGCATGCTCTCCCAGAAAATTTTGAAATATTAGGTTTCCAAAACTGCTATTTCCAGCATTTTGAAATAATTTCTTGCTCACAAACCTCGTTCAAATGATTAAATAAAAAGCCTAGTAGTGCAATTCAGGCCCCGATTATATGGAACAAGCTTAGCCCGGTTGTGCGGGCTGAGTTTTCCTACCGAGATTCCGACCATCCGCATAAGCTCTGTAAAGATTTGGCTCGCGCGCAATTAGATTGTAATATCGAGCTAAAGTTGTTTTTCAGCCAGCTTAGCCGGGCTAGCCCATGCATTCCATACAATCGGGCCCTCACTCTGCATGAATTTTTTCTTTACTTCTTCTTTGCATGAATTGTATCTCAGTCACCTGACCTTGCATGAATATTTTTTGTATCCCCCCTCCCCATCACTTTTCTAATGGTCCGTCCCTTATTTAAAAATAGGTAAAAAAATTACAAATAAGTAACCCACGAAAGAAAAATTTTTAGTGCTATCATTGCAATTACCTTAAAATCACCAAATGACAGTGGGCTGGCCAGAAGGCTATTTACACCAGTGTCATCGACGCACAGAGAACTCCAAAATTATGAGTCAGCGATTTAAGCCACTCGACCGTCGCGTGAACGACGACAAACTTCAAAAGTTTCATTTTCCAGTTTATCCTATTTAATTAACAGGAAATTTCATCGATAGTATTTATTCAATTAACTTTCAAAATCATTCGAGCTCGAAATAAAGAACATCTTTACAGAGACTGCATGTCTTTGAACACAAATTTCCAAAAGCATCCAAGACAGCAAAATCAAATTCCTATGTTGAATAGAAGACCATATTAAGCAAAAGCAAAAGCAAAATATATTTTGTCTAAGCAAAGAATCTCCAAGGAATGGAGTTCTAATAAATTTTTTGAAGGAGTTTTCAAATCAAAATATACTCTTTGAGATATGGTCGAATATTCTCAGTGGTATCATTATTATGGCAGCTTTTATTTAAAAAACATTTCTAACCTTCCGGATATTCTTCTCCAAAAACTTTCCCAACAGCTCAGAAAGCAGCGCAAAAGACGGACGACATGCGGGCTGTAAAATCCAACAATCCTTCATCAAGCTGTACACTTTAAGTGGACAATTGTGCGGCTGACCCATTCTCTTGCCTTCGCTCAGGAAATCTAGAAGATGTTCCGTGGGCAGCCCTGGGTATGGAGTTCCTCCTAACGTGAAAATCTCCCACAGTACGATTCCAAAAGACCAACTAAAAAACAAAACAAAAAATACAAAAAGGGAATCAGATTATGTCATCTGACAGCAAAATTTTTAATTAGAAGTTCCTTTCCTAAAATGCAGGATATCTACAAAAGGTTTGTGAGATTATCATTACCATGACAAAATATTGTTTCATACCTTTGCAATATAAAACAAATGCATAAAGCTTAACACTGAGCTTTTTAATGTTTTATTCAACTTGCAAGCTTTGTGAACGCTGTGTACTTACACATCGCTTTTCTCAGTATAAACCCTGTCAAACAAAGACTCCAAGGCCATCCACTTCACCGGCAGCAATCCACTTGTTTCCTTCACATACTCATCATTCTTATAAATATCTCTTGCCAGACCAAAGTCTGCAATCTTCATCACATAATCGTCTCCAATTAACACATTACGAGCCGCAAGGTCACGGTGAATACACTAATGATTAAGAGTTTTGTAAAAACTGGATTAGTAACATGGAAGTAGCAGAAAAATAAAAAAAATACTAATCTAGGCCAAACTTTTCAAAGTCTCCAATCTTAAGATAACTGGAATGTGCAATATATCTTCTGGAATCTTAGAGTCTCTTGGAATCCGTAATTCAATTTGAGTAGTCCAGATTAAAGAACCCGTTACAAAGTCCAAGTTGCCCGAATTCTGGAATTTTAGAATTTAGGCACAATGAATCTTCAATTTGATCAAGTTATACGAAATCTAGTCACGGGAGTCTGAGATCCAGTCCATAAATCCGGAATTCAGCCAAAGAGTGCGCCATCTATTTAAGGAATCTGGGCTCCAGTCAAAGAAATCAGAGCCCAGTCGAGGGTTTCAATCTAGTTAAAGGAAGATCTATGAACATTTGTAATTACTATAGAGTGCGATATAGTAGCTAATGAAATTTCTTTTTCTGGAATGATTAAACGGCCGGGTTTTGTATTTTTAGATAACAAGGTCTTACCGCATATTACCATAAAACTAGTTAATTAAACCGTAAAGATAGAGGTCTTAGATATTCACCCTCTTAAATCCTGATCTTTTCATGCTCTATTTTACAATAATTTTGTTAAACCGAAGATTACGTCTTCATTTTTTTATGTTTTACCGAGCCAAAATGCTTTCAAAATCAATTGATTGCATTATTTGTTATTCAATTGAGAAATTTTCTTTTAAAGTTCTAACTTTCTTTAAGTAATATAGTTTATCCACCTTTTTAGAGGCCAGGAACTCCATGCCTCTTGCAATCTGATAAGCTGCCATCAACAAATCAGCCAGTGTGAACTCCTCATTTGGGTCTGAGATAGTTTTCTTCCAGGTTGGTTGGTAAATTGCTCGTTTTTCCCGCAGAAACTTCAACAAGTTGCCATGAGGAGCGTATTCCATTATCAGCATCAGCCTTTTGCTTCGTGTGCAAGCACCCAGAATGTTGATGATATTCGGGTGTTCACCGATATGAATCATAATCTTAATTTCGGAGGCCAAGTCTCTGTATTCACTCTCACTAGCATTCTCTGCAATAAAACAAAATACTTATTCCTAAAAATTGTATTTATAAGCTTAAGAATGTTAAATTGTAGTTTAGGCATATGAAAAATCTGGTAACGTGTAACTGTTGTCTCTGATCCACGTTGTTGACTTTCGAACAATAGAGTTGTAACCACGACACACGTACAATAAAATACTCTTTCTGGAGCCATTTTATCTCATAGGAGAGAATAATACGGGCAACGACCACATTTCTTTACTTGTCACTATAGAAAATTTGTTGTTACACATTGCTAGATTAATATTCGAACACGAAAAGCAACGCACAAAATATTTACGTTTAAAAGATTCATCTGTACCTTTTAACATTTTAACAGCCACAGTAGTTTTGGTAAATTTCCAGTTCTCTGGTTTTCGTTCAACTTCTCTTGCTTTAACAGAACGGCGTAACTTTGATCGTCGCTTAAAGGCTTGGTCGGTTTTATCTCTGGCACTGAAAGCTAAGATTCCCATGGCTTCGGCTTTTACAACCTGTCCAAATGCACCAGAACCAATAACAGTGCTCAGAAGTAAGCGATCCTCTCTAAATTCCCAGTCTGGATCGTATGGCATATCGTTCACTTGTTCCAAGATGGCCTTATCAGGATCAATCTATAAGAAGCAAAGTCTGGGTTAAAGCGTCGAGCGTCAAACTCGACCAGCTAAATTCTTCAAATAAAGTTTGTAATAAGATCGACCTTTAACTCAGTTACGTTCGACCGATTTAATTTGGATCGTCCAGGACGTTCATTACGTCTGATGCAGACGGAATGAACGTCCTCAAGAATGACTATTTTTCAAATAGTTCGTCACGTCTGAAGTTCGACTATGCCAGGTCTAAGGTTCGAAAATCATTTTGGAATATTTTTATTTTGTTTAGTTTGTATTCTTACAGTTGAATATAGGACTCGATATCTGACAAAGCTAACAGATACAGCTTATGACTTTCAAACTTCTTACTGATAAGGAGCCTCTAAGTTTATTCCATCCAATACTTATGACTGGTTGTGCATTTATTCAGGGTGAAAGCAGACCCGTCAGAGCTGAAAGAAGAAATCAACCTCGAGGGCCAAAGCTAGAAAACTTTGTTCTAAAATTTATGATGCTTTCTGGTAATTGAAGGTACTACTTTAAACATTCTAAGTTCTGTAATATATAAAGATAAGCATGCTATCCAGTGTTACCCTGGTGAGCTAATTGTCCTGGAGGCTTATCTAGATTTAGTACTAAATACAGTCTGCTAAACGCTTGAAGTTTGAAATACCAACGGATGAAAAGATTTAAAATCAATGAAAAGATTTAAAAAATGTTGTTGAACAGATTACCTGAAACTTGCTGTACTCCAGTTTAAAGGAGTACTTGCTTATCTTTCTCTTCTGCTTTCGCCACAGCAAAATGGTAATCACTACAATGAATAACACTGCCGCTGCACAGCCAGCTATTGGACCAAACAGGGACGGGTCACTGTTTTCTTTTTCACGGTGTACAGCCTGCTTCTTTGGATCTACAAAGAATAACACAGTTTTAGCTAAAAACACAACTTAAAGCTTTGTCACATTTTCATACAATTCACAATTTCAAAATCTTTTTGCTGTAATTTTAAAATAGTTTTAAATTAAGATAGCAAACTTAAGCTAGGTTTTGATGATCAAATTAAATGCGATATAAAATATTATGGAATTTTTATGAAATTCTAAGCGATTTGAAAGAAGATTACAAAAAAGATTTTGTTAAAGTCAATAAATTAAGAAGAAAAAATAAAAAAGCTAAGCCAATCAACAACTTATAATATTTTATCAAACGCTTACATACACACATACACACATACATACATACTTTATTATCTTTCCCAATAAGGGCTTTTCAAAGAAAATGTTCTAATTAAGATACAATTACATTTATTTAAGATAGAATAAATATAATAAGATTAAAAACTATGTTACGCTCAAGATTAAAAACTATGTTACACGCTTCAGTTTAACTTTAAACCTGAAGATGCAATAGTTGTATAAAGACGTTTGCATTTAACTAAATACCAAAAACCCTTTTTCTTCTTCAATTTTATATGGTTTTACATTACTATATGGAGAATTATGTTTTAAACGTTGACACTGTTTTGAAATATTTTAAAAGATCTCGCCAAGTTTAGCAAAATGCTAGAACTACGGAAATTTTAGAGGAGGAAATCGTGAGGGTGGCTCAGTTAAATTGCTTGAAAAGAACTGCACAACTGGAAGCTATAAGTTGTACAAAATCTAATTGAGCAAAAAATTGTCTTTTAAAAGTTGGTACCAAAGGTTAATTTATGAACACGATCTTATTAAAGACAGTCATATCAAAGAAGATTTTGTAAAAAGTGTTAATTACCAAAGCTCCAATTCAAAACTTACTAAGTTGTAACACGACGTAATGTTTCATTACACTGTGTAAATTTTTCGCTACACAGGAATAGTTTCCAATGTCTGATTTTGTCAACGACGGAATTTCGAAGGTAACGTTTCCATCTTTTGAAGCTTTGCCAACCCGAACCCATGAACCTCCTTCCATCTTTCTCCATTCCACTTTAGGAGGAGGGTGTCCCCTAGCTTGGCATTTCCGAGAGAATCTCTCATCTAGTGCAACAGAGACTGTGTCGATTTCTTGCTTCGGTTCCGTAATCTCAACAGGAGCTAAAAAGCAGAAAAAAATAATTTTTGTTAAATATAAATCAAAATGTACGTGAGTATATAAAAGCCTATAAAATATTACCCAAATGCTTTGCAAATCGAACAAATTCAAGTTTTAAAAAACATTTTATATCAAAGGCAACCATTAACGTGTTATACATTTACAGTTAATATGCTCACTTACTTGGTTTTAATGGAGCCAAAACCAGTCGTAGAATGGCATAGAGATTAGGCAACCTTAACTTTCAGCAACATGTATAATTTATGCCTCAAAGACGGTATCAAATTTGCTATTATACATCAATGTTACTATAAAACAGAATGTCAAATACTTACTTTTTATAAAGGTTTTTTTATAACGTCATGTATAAATCAAATTTCACATCTAAAGTCAAATTAATTCCACTTCCAGGGTAGGGTAAACATCTGTTTTGGTGCTTAGCCATCAATAAATTTGGCATATACGTCTACACCCAATATTCAATATTCCAAGCTTTATCTGGTCCCATATGCCCTTGCTTGAATGATATTTTTGTCTAATATTACAAAATGCTGTTCTTACCTAAGATTTCGACGTTTGAGTGTATCTCATCTACTCCTTGAGAATTTTCAGCTTTACACGTGTAACGCCCAGAGAATTTCTCAAATTTAAGAGGACCGCCACAGAGAATAACATCTCTGCTGCTTCCTGCCGTAGAGAAGTACATTCCATCTTTCGCATACTTGCAGTTGGGTACTGTTAACTGATTTTTGTTAGGGGATATTGATTTTCCATCTTTGAACCACGAGAACTTTGGCTTAGGGTTTCCTTCCTGCAATTCACAACGCAGCTCAATGGTGGTATCAATGCCTTCACGCACTGTTATCTGCTCCATACTTCTGTTCTGCCACTTCAGCTTAGGTGGTTTGACGGCTGTTGTTAAAATAGTCCAAGTAAATTAACGTGATAAAGATGTTACCAATATCAAATTTAAAGTTTCATTCGCAGTACTTTTAACCATAAAACTTAAAACTTAAACTAAGCTTATAGTAGGAGGATCGCCTCAAGTATAAAAACCTGAAATGTAAGACCTAAGTCACTTTTCTTTCATACAAGAATAGGGAAACTTGGAATTGGCAATTAAGCTTCTGGAATTTTATATTAAAGTCCATGAAATCCCGAAGCCATATTGCGGAATCAATAACTCTGTTTCCAGTTTAACCCTGCATGGGTTAGCCGGCACTAAACCATGCAGGGTTAAATTTATAATCAACGTTCGTTCCTGTTTCCAACCTTACAGAGACTAACTTGATCATGAGCTGTGATTTTGCGATTAGCAATTTTTTCCTTAGAAAATTTGAACAGTATTTTATGAGAATCTTACATCTTTCCCTAAAGAAGAAATTGCTCCTTGAATTTTGTTTTAACTCTATTTTAAAGTTAATAACCCGACCGTGATTGCAGGATTGGTATCCTCTCCATCCGTTCTCTTATAATTCTAATCAAACTTTTTTTAAATAAAAGAATTTTAAAACTGATAAAAAAATTCTATGTTTACTTTTCGGCCTACAGAGCAACGGCTCTGGGCTTGTTTGCTAAGTAGGTAACAATGCCACTGTGGATAAATACAGCAAGGATATGGGTATAGAGAATATTTTCAACTCATATCTCATGAACAAAAGCTTCAGTCCATTTGATCAGTCTTGTCGAGTAGGTGTAACGGGCCTATGCTGCAGGACGTTACAATGCAATGCTGTTCTGCGTGACAGCTTTTAGTAACTGATCGAGAAATTTTACCTTTTATATTGACTGCTATCGTTTGGATCTGGTCCTGCGCTGCTTTGCAAGTGTATATTGCAGAATCGTTCACTGTTAAGTTTGTGAGAGTCAGTATTAGTTCTGCCTGATCAGCTTCTCCGATGACCTTGGACTTGTTTACTTTTTCGCGTAGCTTAGTTGTAATCCTTGGATCGTTTGAGATATCTAACTCTTTACGTCCTTTGTACCATCGCATACTCTGAGGGGCCATATAGCCAAGTCTTACGAAGCACTGGAGTATCAGCGTATCACCGGCATTGAAAGACTGGAACTGGCCTTGTTCGATTCCAAGAACCTCTAATCTTCCCGTTTCTATTGATGAAATAGATAAACCAAACCTTCATTAATATTTCGAAAGAATCCAAGGAGAAAATGAATAAAGGACACGTAATCCCTTGCAAATATCATCTTCCTTGCCAGATGTGTTGATTATGCAGAGTGAGGAAAACAGGAGTTGCCGGAGAAAAACAAGTTTTTATATGAAAGCAGTAATCTTCTAATCAGAAATTCTTTACATATTCCTGAATTGGGTCCACAAATACTTTGTAAAAAAATTATTTAATTAACTTATTTAGATTACCAAATTACCAATAAAAACATTAAGAGTATATTAACAGTTGTATTTTGAAGAAAGCTACGGTGTATTTACCTTAATGGAGGCGAGCACAAACTGTTTTACTTCTTTACAAAATGTTTTACTTCTTTATTTAATAAGCTCTTGTTAATGTTTCTAGTAACAGAGCTTTTTTTCAGTTTAGGAGAGCATTTGTTAGTAGTTAAGCCAGAACTTACACCTTTCTGAAAGTTTTCTCAAAGTATTTGTCTTTTCCTATTTACTCTTGTATGGTGTGGTCTTATAGTCCACTTACTGTAACGATGAAATTCGTAGACCACTGAGTCTTCCCCTAGCTCATTTTTTGCTTTGCACATATAGTAAGCGGCCATGCTGGGAGGCTCGTTAGCTGGAAGTGTTATTCTGCTTAGCAGCGACTGCTGGTTCACGGGGGGGCGGGGTCTGATAGCGGACGGAAGAGGACGCCACTTATCCTCCTGCGGTCTACAGTTAGAGTCAATCCCATTATCGGCACAGGGCCATCTCTGATACAGCCATTCAAATGTTGGTAGAGGATAACCCCTAGAGATTCTACATTCTAGTTTTGCTGTGATACCATAGCGTTTGATCATACTCTCGACCTTCTGTGAGTTGGACATAACTGGACGAGCTAATAACAAAGAAAAATAATTTCAAAACGAAATCTTTATCACCTAAAAATAAAATTGAAAAGCCTTAAACAAGAAACCGTGCTATGAAAGGTTTTAGGTCCTCCCACATCCGGACACCTTTCAAAATTCAAATTTTGCTCAAAGAGGCGGTTTAACTCCTCATTGTGCGACAAAAAGAAATGAACTTATTTGACCACTAAAATAAAACTATCTATATGCGCTAAAAAACTAACAAATTCATGATAATAATGAACAATTAATAATTATAATACAAAATATTTGGAATTAAAACCGAAGCAAATTACGATAAACGAGATTTCAAAAAATTAAAGGCCTGTTTTGAAAATGTTTTACTGTCCACACAGTAAATAAATTTTTAATTCTCAATGCATGGCAGACTTTTACCCCAAGTGTATTTTTCATGCAAACATGGAAACTGTAAAAGCTATGTAACACACAAACCTTGGTAATAATAAAATGATTACATATCAAGAAACTTACTAACGTAAATTAAATTCATGGCTTTCTTTCGCTCTCAAACTTAAAGCTACATTCCCCCATGCATCACTGAACAACTAGGAAATTACATTTCGTTACATTTTTGTATTGAGAATAGTTTGTCTTTTGTTTTGAAAAGCACTATCTGTTTTTTGACCAGAATGATGTATTTCGTACATTTTTGCAGTTTTGAATATTCTTTTTCTTCGTTCAAATATGACTAAACCTCTTTTAGAAATAAAACAGCTGCTTTAAGTACTTTAAAGCAAAAGAATACTTACATTTAACAAAAACTTTAGTGGTTGAATAATTCTGGCCATAAGGGTTTTTTGTCCTGCACAAATATGTTCCTGCGTTGTAGTACTTGATCTTTCTTATGGTTAGAGTGGACACAGTCCAGTTGGATTTCTTGTCGTAGTCATACTGATGCAAAGCGTTTTTACACCTTCTGTGCCTAGCATTGCAAACCGGTACTTTTCTTCCGTCCTTGAACCAAACAATATCAGGGGGAGGATACGCGAACGCACTGCATTTCAAAGTTGTCTGCTGTGATTCCTTGACAACAGAGTGTGGGCTGATCTCGTAAATCCTAGGTTTTGATGGCTCTGTGTATAATAGTATATATACATTTTATCAATAAAACAAGGACTGCGGCAGATTTAGCAAGTTTCTTTATAACTCTAAGGGCCTCCGTAGACAAGGTTACAGTTATCGATCGATCGGTTTGTCCGTGATGACAAGAAGTTAATACTTGATTTAGCTTTATCACACACGGGAGAGATTATTTAGAATAGTTGCAGTTAGTGAAAGAGAGTTGAAACTAGCGTAAGGCTAGGTTAAGTCAACCTCATTATCAAGATGGCTATATACCAGAGACTGTGTTGAGAGAAACGATACTGACAGAAAGTGACAATGTTAATTTTGCCAGCATCAGCAACTGTATTGAATCGCCCTAGGTAAGGTCATCCGGCATCCACGGCTTTTTGAGCTTAGGCACCCGGCATCCACGGCAAAGGCATCCACTAGCACGGCATCCAGCATCCAGCCATAAGCGGCATTCGGAATCCATCGTATCCGTTCCGTAATCCGGCATCCGGTGGCTAGATCACTCGGCATTCAGTAGTCGGCTCTGGATGACCTTACATGGGGCGATATTGAAGGTGGTTCTTGCTTTTTGCTGTCATCACAAATAAGAAACCGACTATAGTTATCAACAACAATGGTTATTTTGTCGATAATTATTTCACTTAAGGAGACACATTTAATTTGTTATCGAAAACAAATTTCTTCGCAGTTTTTTGGCTTTACTATCATGATATGATTGCTCTGACGGTGCTTTAGTTGAAGCGATATAAAACTAAATGAGTTTGATAAAATTAAACTGCTCGATTTGTGTAAGACATTATCTCTTCGTCTTGTCTCCCTTTTTATGTATTTTTGTTTAATAAAAAATTGGAAATAAACTATGGTAAAAATATGATCTCAAAATTTAAAAATTGTATATAGATAATTTGTAAATACAATGTATATTTCGCTGAATCTCAGCCTCCTCAGATATATGCCGCAATGGCAAAATTCAAAGCTGATCTGTTCTGCCGGACACGAGAATCTCAAAGTGATCCCACTTGATGTTGTGTCAAGTGACGTTTATGTGATCAGCAATTGCCGAAGTATTTTCCCGGTACCAATGGCGCTTTAAAATATCCTTTTTTCTGTCGTGAAGCCGTGGCTTTGTTTTTCTTGTTGATACAAAAACGTAAACCTACTCTTAATGTAAATATCTCGAGTGACATGCTGTTACTTTACTCGTTTTGTATTGTTTTTTTTTCGGACCCATTCCTATCACTTTCTCGTTTTGCTTATATATTATATTTCAATTTTAACAGTTTATATATTTGAAAATTTATCTTTAACATGTGAAACGTTAAGTTTTAAATGAATCATTTCGCAAAGAATATGTTTGTTTGTGCTAATTGTTTTATGTTTTTGATTAAGCTTCGATGGCCAAATAACAAGAATCTATATGTTAAATTAACTTACATAATTGATTAACAGCTATTCCACACGTGTCCTCGTGTTTGCAGCTCGGCCATTGGTGTGTGGTCTCATATGAAGGCGCATGACCGCGCCAAAACTCAACGTTAACTGCGGGTCATGGATCCGTCGAAATTGACGGCCAAACGATTATTATTCCACACACGTCTTGTTGAAGTGACGTGATACAGATCCAACGAGGTGCGAGACGCCGAGTTGGTTATTTCACATCATATACAGCGACTGAAATAATTATTTTATTAAATTTCATTCAATTCTAAACGATTAGCTACTTGGAACTTGTAGCCGAATCCGAGTGAAATCTATT
This sequence comes from Palythoa heliodiscus, assembly GCA_025403565.2. Lineage (NCBI taxonomy): Eukaryota > Metazoa > Cnidaria > Anthozoa > Zoantharia > Sphenopidae > Palythoa > Palythoa heliodiscus. Next base: position 13,175 of record JAOBYJ020097782.1, read on the forward strand.
TTATTTTTATAAAAGGACCGGAAAATGATATTTCCATAAGATCACACGGTATATGAGCAGATAATTGAGCATGAGATTGAGAGAGCCAATCAAACCGCTAGAAACGTACTATTCGTGGTCGAAAATCTAGTAAAACTCAGTTAGATATTTGCACGATGGCGTTATTTGATTACCATGAATACTTTGCGTATTTTCATTCTTATTCAGAATTTCATTCTAATTGGCGTTTGGGGATTAGAAAAACGATTGGTACTAATTACGTTACAAAAGGGAGTGGGCAAAGCTTTCTGGTTGTTGTAATAAATGAGGCCATAATGTAAATGGTTATTAATACTCACTGACATAAGTGAAGAAGAAGACTCTTACCAAAAACCTGTAGCCTGAAAAGCTCAGTATGTTGGAAATGTCTGTAGTGACCAAATGCAGTGTAGACTCCGCCATCTTGTAATGTCAAGTTGTGAATCATCAGTGTTGAAATAAGCTTTCCTTCTTTGATGCTTAGAGTGACGTTGCGAGCTTCTTCCCTAACCGGAAGGTATGTCCTCTCACTACCACCTCCTGGTTTCTGTATCTCAATTGTCTTTTTCCAATAGATTTTTGGTCTATATCTCGTTGCAATAAGTGTAAATGTCACGAGCTCTCCAACTTGTCTGAATTGAGGTTGATCCGGTGTGTATTCATATCGAGGCGGCTCAACTGTAAAAGATTGAAGAAAAAAGATAGAGAACACTTAGACGTAAATCCTGAATTTTTTTAAAGAAATAAATAATTTTGCTGATACTCTTACACAGGGTGTTGAAAATCCGGACATTAAAAAATAATGATTATTAGTCGCTTCTATATAACGCAAACTCAAATTTCACTGAGTACCGAGTTTTGCGTGGCCTGCTAATTACAGCTGGATGTTTTGTTCGTTTTCAATCTTTAGATTGCAACTGGAATAAAATAACAATAAAAAAAGGTTTGGAAATTGTTCAGAAACATGAAGGGCAATTATATTTTTTTTGCAACAACTCATGTTGGTGTCAATATTTTCAAATCTAAAAAACCATTTAGTAAGAGATATCTAGTAAACGTAAGCTTCTTAGTGATTCATGGCAACTGTGTGACTTTTCAATGGTACCCTGCAATGAGCGTAATTTTGAGTATGACGACTGATATTTGTATAAAATTAAAATTTGTGGCTTCAATAAAGCTTAACTATTTGCAAGACAAAAAACTGAGCAAATAAAAATCTAAACACAGAATCCGATTTCTCAATTAAACGTTTTCCCAGTTTTAGTTTTGATACATTTTACATCAATGCAGTCTGGGAAATTTTGATAAGATTCCGCAGTCAGACTCATTTCGACAGTTTTAATTTATAGGTTACAGTTGAACTCGATAACTCGAAGTCTCAAGGGAAACGAAAAATTTCTTATCGTGATCCGTTATTGTGATAAAAATAAGACCGTGATTCGTTAACTGACATCCCCCTTTGCCGCCCGGCCCTGTTTATAAACTTGACGTCTTTGTGAAAAGATTCATTTATAAACTTGGTGTAGATATCTCGACGGACAAGCTCTCACTTCACTAGTTTTGTTTTAATTTGTTTTTCTTTCGGACCAATTCCTCTAACTTTTTCGTTTTGCTTATATATTATATTCTAAACTGATTTTAAAGGTTTATGCTTTTGAAAATGTACGTTGGAACATACGAGACGTCAAGTTTTTAAATGACTCCTTTCACAAAGAATATGTTTATTACTGCTGTTTGTTTTATATTTTTGAAAACGGAGGTTTTCGAAAACGTATTAGTCTGGACCGCGCCTTTGTGACCAAGTTTCGTTAAATTAATAACATTCATAATAAGGGTTAACTTGCCTCTAACAAAAAGCAAATACACTCCATAATCATTGTCAGGCATCCTAATTGTTTTCCCCCTTTTGTTAACTGCTTGACACCTGTAAGCACTGGCATCGTCACTATTTGCATTGAGCAGGGTAAAAACGCCTCCCGTCCTGATAAGCTTGCCTGGCTTGAGTTCTCTCTCTTTCCACTGGCCACCACTCCTACTCATCCAAAGTGAAACTGTGGCGTTTGGATCATTGGTTGTACAATCAAAATCTTTAGACTCTCCGCTTTCTACCCTATTATAGGGCTTCATGTTACCAAGAAATTTAAACTTTTTCTGCTGGGATGCTAAATGAAACGAGAAATTGAAAATAGGCTGTTAGCTTTAACCAAACTTGCATGATCCGTTAACCAGCGAAAATTAGAAAACTGCAGAGCTCTCCTAACTTTGTTTTGGATTTTTAGAGAAAATTACAAAATTACATAAGCTAGTGATATTTTTCAAAGACTATAAATTCACCGTGAAAATTATAAGAAAAAACTTGTCAGAAAAATATTTACCTGCTTTGATAGGTCAAACAGACATCTGCATATTCAATACCTAATACTAATAGAGTCAAAACGCTTCTTTTAATTATGCTACATTTATTGGTTTGTTACACAACCTCGACCAAACCTTAGAATTAAATATTTGTTGTCGCAGATAGATGCCTGTTGACATTTTTTTCTGAAAAGTATCTCCCCAAAAATGTTTTCCAATTCGTTATCTTGACCTGCGTCGGTAGGCAATTAAAAAATTAAGGCCGTAATTATAATATTTGAGGTAGGATGTTTGTGAGTTAATGTGTTTGTAGGAGATTCAAAAAATCTCTACGACCTTCTGATAACCATGACTGGATAAGCAAAAAAAAACTGAACAAGAAGAAAAAACTGAACAAGAAAATAAAACAATCCATAAACAAACAGTCAAACAGACTATTCATAATTCAGAAAATGTATTCAAGGTAGAAAAAAATGAAAAATATCAATCAGTCTGCAAATTGTCACCGTAAACGTATGTAACTTAATTTTTTTGGCACGAATCGAAAGTGGTGTGTTTAGTTGTAAACAAACCAAATATCTTTATAAAAAAAGGTAATATTCTTCATTTTTTGTATTACACTACTTGGTTTATCGATCTGTTTATTTTTCTAAGTATCGTGGCTCCAGTGGTAGTGCAATATACTTGTGCTTTCTCTATAATAACATGATTTATGTTTCTCCAGGATCAAAAACTTTAGGCAATCGCGTTCAAAGACTTGAGTAATAATAGGACCTATAAATGTCCTGTATTACTTCAAATAGACCATTTAGTCCTAATACAATCGACATTGTTTTCTTTTTCTTGTTTCAGGCTTGTTAAACAAAGGTAAGCAAAGAGTTAATCATTTCCGCAGGCCAAAACAACACTTATATTAAGCGTGCGTGTTGAATGAACGCATGACCAGAGCTGATAAAGAAAAACACATTAGTGTCGGAAAGCAAACCTTGATCATTGTTAATACAGGTCAAGAGATTCTTTGCATCAAAATGCCGACTCACGAACAAGGTGCTTTTCACATTATGCTATACTTTGATCAAATAGTCTGACCTGCAAGCTCTACCTTCTACAACAAACTATTTATCACTTGAATTTGGAATTTTTGAAAACAAGTTTCCTTTCCTTTTTCATTCGATGGCTGCCTTAAAATATTTTTCGGCAAAGAAAAAAAAATGATTTGCGCAATGTGCCCAAATGCATGGTTCAATGTTTATCATACAAAAACATTCTTTATTTTCTTTGTGTGATTACATGCATGCTGAACAACTATAAAAAAAGTTGATTAGATTTGTTTCGAATTGTTTAGTTTTATTTATGTAATTTTCTGAAGGTGGTTGATTATCTTTTGTACGGTGAATTAATTTCTTTACAAACCACAAAAATTTACACTAGCAACAGAAAGTACACTAACCCCCACTGACGATTTGACCGCTCTCACCACATAATTGTTCGCGGGAGAAGAGTTTTGAATTCACTTTTGTAACACATATTTGTTTTGAGGCTTATATATAGCTTTTTGTTTTGTTCATTGTTCTTTTATCACAAGTTCATTGTACACAGCCTCCTGTGTTTAACCATTGGCTGTGTAGGAAAAGTATTAATATATTTTTGTAAGTTGTAAACAATGTAGTTCAGTGTTGGGGTAAAGTTGCTAAAAGGTTTCCAGTGGCCAATTGTTATACAAATTAAAGTAGTATATAGCTATTTATAAAAACAGTACGCCTCTTAAAACTCGTTCCTTCATCATTTTTTTGTCAAATAATTGCTGACAACCATCCAAGCAACTGTTGTACATTTATCAAAATTAATATATGCCTTTTAAGAAAGGGTGCAGATACTTTCGGCATTTCGTTTTGTCTTGATAAGACATTTTATAAAATTTTTGTCAGTTAATTTAAAAGTGAAGAGGTTTTATTAAGGTTTTTGTTGCCGGTGCACAGCCAATTAAACCACATTGGAGAAATCTGTAAACATCTTATGAAGAAAACTAAAAATACCTTGAAGATCGCAACATAAACGATAAAAAAGTGATAACGATATTTTTTAACTAGAATATTGTCTTTGTGCACAAAAACCCAATTACTCAATCACTACTACTCAATCTGAAACAAAATTGTGAAACGTTAAAAAGAAGCGTTAGCACCGCCCCTATCTACCCAGAATAGAAATGACGAAAGCATGGCAACTATTACGCAAACGAAAAGAAGGGTGTGATAGAAAGAACACACTGGGAAGTTCCTGCACAGTTCTGCTAACCTTCCAATTATGGCCATCCTCGTAAGCTAAAGGAGACCTTTTAAATTTATTTGCAAATTTAAGCTTAATTTATCCTTTTTGGGTTTGGTTTGATTAACACAGAATTGACGTCAGCAGAAATGGGTCAAATTATCTTTTTTCAAGGTTCTTCCGATGCACAGAGGCAGACCCTTGTTCGCTCTTAGCTAGTATCTATTTTTATAATACGCCCAAAAATATCTACTCCACAGACTGAGATTAAAGCTAAAAAATGAATAAGCAAATGATAAATTTAAGAATAAAAATTTAACAACTGGCTCTTAATAAATAATCTAAAGGGGTAGTTTGACAATCAATAATTTTAAAATTTATTTGTTTTTTTTTTTGTTTTTACTTTAACTTATTCATACGATTTGATGTTACGATTTAAAGAATACTGTAAACGCCACATCCGATTTATCATCTATTTCTGTCTAACTCAAATTTTAAGAGAAGATTTATGGAAGATCTCCTAATGTAGTATATCCTACGTTTGACGTCGGTAAGTCTCGAAAACATATACATACATATCTGTACG
>JAOBYJ020097783.1:0-10519 GCA_025403565.2 Palythoa heliodiscus
TCTTCTCCCTTCCAAGGTACTAACCTCGATTGTTCATCCTCTGTCTCTGTCATTTGACTCATGGGCTCTTCCCCTTCATTGAAACAAATAAAAATCAAAGAACTTTACTCAGTTTGTTTATTGCAAAATCTTGCACAGTAAAATAAAAAGCATTCTCAAAACTGACGAGGTGTATATTAAAGCTTTTAAAAGATACAAAGCAATGATAAAAACACAATTTTTAAGAAAATTAATTTTCTCGCTCAGTGGTAACCACTTGTAAGAACAGGTGAAAAGCTGTAGTTTGTCCGGAGTAGTTCGGGAACTGGAAACGAGGACTGTCTCGGATAAGGAGCAAAAAACTTAATTGGCTTAGGCTCGGGTTAAACGTCGATCTTAGGATGCGTCGAACGAAATTGCACCTTTATGCACATGATAAGTTCGACGCTTGTCCCAATTAAGATCGACGGATTGAGTTTCGATCGACTCAGTCTCTCTAATCGTCGATCAAAACGGCGTACGATCGACTTTGGGTTAAACGTCGATCTTAGCATGTGTCCGAACTGAATACGTAAATATTAGCAAGACATGGTAATGTATATTCCAGCCTCAGCTTAAGTTTTTTTTACAATTCTCTGTTGACTACATTTCGATCGACTGAATTAGGAGCGACGTTTGACTCAAAAGTCGAATGTAATTCATTTTGGTCGACCAGAAGTGCAATTTTGTTCGACGCATGTTAAGATCGACGTTTAACCTGGGCCTAAACAAACATTTGGAACCGTCTCTGCCTCGCAAGAGCTGTCAGATCAACTAGTTTTACTTATTTTATTTATTTTATTTATTTATACCGGTTACAACCTATCCCTCACAGATGAGGACTGATGGTTGGGGGGGAGTCGTCTACAGGTTATCTAATTTAGAGGAAGATGGTGAATTTGACTGATTTTAATTTTGAAAGTTTCCAGATTACATTTTTCATTAAAGACAGAAACGGGAAGATTGTTCCTTGTATTACAGATCTACAGAAAAATGATAGGCGCTCCGAAGTTGTGCTGATTTATTGCATGTGCGGCAAAATATTTGTTAGAATTTCGCGTTACGAGGCAATGTTACATATCAATCACGACGTATTGTTTTCTTTCCGCCTCTCCAGGTAAGGAACTCTTGGAGCATAACTCCTCACGAGAAAGAGATAAGTTATATCCTCAAGCTTCTAAAGCTTATTGAGAAACGTACGTTTTATGAAGGAGGGGGTAAAAGCTACAATCAATCAAAAATCGATGACTTAAGACAAGAAGTCTTTGATTTTGAGTTTGGTGGCTTTTAGACAATGCCGGCGTGGTTCGTCCCTGGTTTAAATCCCGACTCAGCTTGGCATTGAACATTTGTGTGACCTTCTTTTCGCCAAAATTGACTCACCTTTCCAGTTACGAGGTCGGTAAAATGAGTACCAGCTTCTGCTGGGGGCTAACCTGCGATGGATTGGTGTCCCGTCAGGGGGACTCAATGACTCTCATCCACTTTTGCTAACACTACGGAAACCGAAAATAAGCAGCTGCTTCAATGGGCCACTTAGGCTCGTAAAAGGCCTTTAGCTTTTAAACTCCTTGGACATATTGCGCAATCGTTCAAACGAAAGCCACAGAACAAACAATGTCTACACTATACACTAAACGTCCTATACGGAATAGCTTTTGCGCCGGAACAAATACTGTTATATCGGACAGTGCTTTCGTTCATACGTAAAACGCTGATTTAAACACAAGTTTTAAAACGGAGCGAAGCTACGCCGCCTCGATCTTAAAAGTAAATCGTTACGTATATCGGATAGGTTTGCGTGCAGTGTGAGCAGGTACTCAAAACGTATCGGAAGTAGTTTCTAACAAGGATTGAGAAATATAAACTGCTGGATTAATCTCGCTAATTTCGAGCTTTTTTGAATTCAAAGCTCTTTTCCACGAGTCTAATGGATCGAATCCTGGGCTCCGCACGTGGCCTGACTTTTGTCGATCTCAATCTGACTCCGAGGGTTTTTCTTCGGGTTCTCCGGTTTTCCTCCCTCTGCAAATTCGACTTTCACGCCAACATCCGAACCGTCGAGCGATTAGACATTAGCCTCTGGATAGGAAGAACGGGCAACCACTTCCTTCGTAATATGACGTTAAATAAGGTATTTACTTACTTACTAGTCTAACGGCTTCTTTTGGCGGTTTTCATCATACTAATTAACACCATTTTAAAAACTTTGTGAAAAATTTAAAACGTCATACCTTAAACGGACCACCAAATAAGTTAAATTTCTTTTAGTTTCCCGCGTCCTTTTCCAGCTTAGACCCTCAAACTCAAATTTAATCTTTTACACAGGCGCACATAGAAGAAAAAGATTAATTTCATCATTCCCTGCTTACCGCTCACAAAAAAACCCTTAGGAATTTACCACCGCTATACGAGGACTCAGTACAAGCAATATTCTGCCGATGCTCTGGTAGAACCGTTGCTCTGTGAATGGCTTGTTTCATTTTCTGCTCATATACCAGGTCGGAGTATTTTTTATTTCCAAACTCAAAGGAATCCGCTATGGTGCAGACTTAGCCTTAGGCTTCCAAATTGTTTATGGTAAGGAGAATAGCAAATGTTTGTGAAACGTTTTAAAGTGGTACTACGACGAAATTTTCGGTCTTTCTTTTTTACCTTTTCCAACGTAAATTAAGTCTATATGTTCATAAAAACTCAATGCACCAAAATTAGAACGATGAAAGCAAATTAAGGTTTGAGATAGCGGGTCGAAAATCGCATAAAATCCCGTCCGTCATTACTCATTTCGCAAAAGTGAGGAAGAAAGCAGATGTACTCAAGAGTGCGCATATGACGTCATATGCGCACATTGCCTCGTTCTTAGTGTGTTCATAGAGAGAATACAGAGAGAATGCAACCCAGTTAGGACACTGATGTCTTTGTCATCGAATTCTTCCAAGGTAACAGCGCCAGAAAAACACTGCGATATTTTGTTCTGATGTGCGCATATGACGTCGCTTCCGACGGGCATAAACTAGTGCCAGATCTTTTCGCTACACTCGGCTATTTTTGAATTGAGTAATGGCGGGCGGCCGAAAGCTGAAAACACCGATAAAATAGGCGAACTTCCCGTGCGAATATTGAGATGAAACTTGGCACGGTAAGTATATATTTATAAGTTATAGCTTCCAAAAATGTCAACATATGGATATGCAAAATTTGGATCGTAGTACCACTTTAAGTAAACTTGAGGCTTAAATTCTCAAAATACTCTAGAACAGATAGCCTAAGGTAGGTATCTTTCCTTTCGGGGTGAAAAGTCACGTGTATACTAACGTTTTTTAAGAGTCAACAAACTTACTTGGTTCGTCTGTATTATTCTCATCAGCATTCACCTAAAAGCATAATCACATTTATAAACAATTGCAAAAGAGAAGCCTGAATTTTTAGGTAGTGACATAGTAGTGACATGGTATGAACTTGGTAGTGGCATGATAGTGACATGGCAGATATCATAGTGACATGACAGTGACATGAATGTGAATGTACCAGATTCCACCACAAAACACAATATAACTATAAAAGTGTTATTTTTCTTTGTTTTACGTTTCTCAGTGGAGTCTTGTCACATGCTTTGCTCTCCAGTAAGTTGTATTTTATACCAGATGATTTCTAGCTGCAAAAGACCTTTTGAGGCAGCTAAATTGTGGTTTTCACGAGGGCACACAGGACTTTTAAAGCCAGACTGGGGGACTTGCTCCAAGGGGTGTATTTCACGCCGCAATGATCAAACTTTAGTCTGCGATCGATGTGAAAACCTAACCGTTTCTACTTTCTGCAAACGATTTGTGTCGCAAGTTTCGCAAAATTTTAAAACATTAAATATTGAAGAAGGTACTGATGTTTCATGCCTTCCATGGTTTATTCAACATCCCTTGGAACGGCGTTGCGATACTTAATTGCTACACAAAAAGTTTCAGCGTGTAACACCGCCTTATGCGCATGTGCATGCCGCATATGAAGTAAATACTACAGGGTCAAGGTTCAGTTTTATGATGTTTTAGTATTTAAAAGTGAAGTCCCATTAAAAGTTATAAAAATTTTGATTTAAATTATTTATTACAAAATTAGAGACATGTCTCATTTCGTGTTGAACACGACGCCGAGCTATGCTTCAACTTCCGGCTGCCCTCGGGGCTTTGTTTATCGACCGATATGGTATGATGTCTCCCGAAATCGGGCATACCCCGCGCTCGATGAGGTTGACCTCTCTAACTTGGATAAGCGAAACAGGAGAAAAGGCCGAAGACAACACGAACGAGAGGGAGGCCGGACAGAATTGAGGGATATGGACATAATTCTAGTCAGGGATGACGTGTGCAATACCTCTTTTAGGATTAGCAAAGATTAGATTTAAGAAAACAAATTTTGATCCACAATTTTGAACAATACAGTACTTTTTGATTTTCTTTCTTTGTCAAAGATATTGTAATGGAGAACTAGCTTCTTTTCATTTTGTTTTTGTTGGCCTCTGCCCTGGTCTTGGTAGAGTGGTCGTGGCTAAACTTCGGTCAGAGCTGGCAGAGAATCAAGCCGCTCGTGTCACAGCCTCAGTAAAAAGAGGGGCAAAACCGATCGCTGTGCGCGCTTTAATTTACCATATCAATTGCAAACATGCAATTGTACCAGCAACGTTAACACAAAGGGTCACCGCTTGGTATAAAAACAAAAGCTCTAAACAAACATTCAACTTGCTACCTGACACTATTAGCTTGTATTAACCACTGTTAAACTTGAGATGAAATTATGTTTATGTAGACATGTATGAATGCAAGGACTTTTTGTACAGCCCCTCTTTGGTCCCCAAGAGCACAGAAAGATCAAAGAGAGAAGAATAACTTTGAAATTTAGAGTGAACTGTTATCAAAAATGTGCCCAGAAAATAATAACCTCAAAATTTTAAAAGAATTGATCAACACTTTCAATGGAAAAACTAATTCCGAACGCCAGTGAGCGTTAGGCTCATTATAAAATCATTCATGATAAAAAGCGATTATAATAATTTGCACGACCTTAATTAGTCATAACTGATAAACATCTTGACTTTGCGTATATGATGCATCAATCCGCACATGTTGTTGAAGCTTTTGTTACAATTCTTCTCAAAGTCATAAATAGTCCTAAACGCTATAAATACAACAATTTAAACACAGACTTACAGTCATTACGCGTAAGAAAGTTTTTAAACGGAAAAGTGATGCATGTGGTACACGAGTTAATCTTCCTTTTTATACTTGTCCAAACTAAACGGGACTTACGAGAGGTGTTAATTGTGCATGGTGTACTCAGATTAGAATTATTTGTTCTGTTTTTAAATTATTCGGACAAAACAAGAAGTGATGAACTTGTTTCGAAAGGTCACTGGTTTTCTAGACGAAACATACATTACAACCTTAAAAAAACTCTGCTGAGGAGCCAGTGGGCATTTGGCTCAGGATACAGATTACGTGTTAATTGTGTTGCACACAGATAGTTAAATATGTTTCTATACTTGCTTCAAGACACCAGGTAGAAGTTGCTATTTGTCTGAAAGAAGTACAATTAACACGTAATTCGTACAGCTGAGGGGCAACTTGTTTACGTTTTGACCAACGTGTAAATTGTTAAGCTCACGAATGCAATCGAAGCATTACCTTTTTGCACTTATTATGAAGAGTCTTTGTTTAAACAAATAGACAATCTGGAGTTCACTGTACACACGTGTATGTTCGTTGATGATGGAGAAAAAGTACAAACCTTTGAAGAAGGGAAGTTAACTGCTTTGAATTTTTCGATGTCTACGAGAGTCGAAGGGTCAAACGCTTCGTCAGATTCCTCCTAAAGCAGAGCAATTAGACAAACAGAATATGAACTACTTAACTAATTAATTATGAGCTGTAATTAGCACATTGTCACATTTAGTTATAATTCGATATTCCAAAATTAATGTGATATCGTAAAAAAAGATAATCCGAGCTCCATTTAATACGCTCGTTAACAAACTCGAAAATAGTATCTAACAACATGCAAAATTAAAACATAGTAAAAATGAAATAAATTTAGAAATGAAAAATGTACTTACTTTCAGTGGAAGTACTTATTTAAAAGAATGTGAATTTTATATATTATATGTGTAAACTCCGTTTTACTTTAGAAAAATAGATAAAGTTTTTAAAACTATACATGAAGGAAGGTTTTTAACGTAAAATAATAGAAAGGGCCGGGCGCGCGCAAAGAACTTATGTTCTGAAACACACTTTCAAATTTTTGTTTTATCGCTATTTACTTACTCTATACAATATTGGTTTTGTCATGTTGTCGTATTCCGGGAATTCGTCTGGAGAAACACGACGACTTAAGCCGTTTTCAACTGTAGACACTAAATCTACGCCTTCCTTGTTGTATTCGTTGTCCGCTGTAGATGTTTGGTCCGAGTTGTTATTATTATCAGCAAACACGGGTTTTGGAATTCCTTTGCTATGTTTCCATGCGTCGACAATCCCAGAGTCCGTCGAATTACGTTTGTCCTTTGAGTTTGCCTGAAAAGCTTTCCTCGGCTTGTTTATGTTTTTATGAATAGATTTCCCCAGCATTTCGGATTCGTTGAAGATCCCATTTGGTGTAGGGGATATGTGATTTTCGATTTCCTTCAAATAGTCCTCGACATCATCCAAAGTTTCCCCATTCGTTCTTGTCCCTTGGTGGTTAGTACTCGTCCCTCGCTCCTTTGCTGTGATTTGCCTTTCAAAGAGTTTTCCTTCTTGCTTCGAGCTACAAGATCCCATTGGGGAAAAAAATTCTTAAATTTTTACATATCTTTTAAAACCATCAAGTTTGGGCTGTCATCCTTTTGAGCCGTATTGCCTGATTGTTCTAAACTGCACAGTATCTTAACTTCTCTTTTAAATTTTGAATTGCAAATTAGAAACATGTAACCAACACCATCAATCCAAACAAACTTTGTTTTTGAACAATTAACGGAGCACGTCAGTAATTGTTTTACAACGTCAGTAATTAGCATAGTAAATTCATTACTCTTTGACTTGTGCTAGTCTTGTATTCAAATCTCGTTACTTTACATGCCTTGTAACTATGAACTTCGTAGAGATATTGATGTCTAACACCAGCGCCTGCAGTATTTCAGGAACTAATTACTAAGATTTCTAAAGATGAAGAATTACTAATTGTCTCTTAGATATTGGAGCGATTCTAAAACGTCTAGTCACTACTTTTTGCTGAGTTGTCCCATAGTTGAAGCTAGGACATTATCTATTATTGAATAAAGACCGGCCATTCCAGACTCTCGTTACGGCGTTTAAAATCCTGTATCATTTTGAAATGATTTTAATGGACTTGAAAACATATATTTGAGTAGATAGTTAGAAAAAAACGTAATAACGACAATTTGAAGCATCTTGATTATTTGATTCGTACCGTTGACTCTTGTATCCAGCACTCGTTTTTCAAAACACGAAGATCTTCAGAAAATGGAATGATGATTGCGCAGTCGAAACATCAGTGATGTTGAAATATTACAAGGGATATTAATAAAAATATCGTATATAATTTTCTAAACATTTCAAATTATCCTTTATTTTGATGCAAGCTTGAAGAAAAGTAAGGTGAGTGACGCTTGTGGGATGTTACTGGAAAAATAAACATAACTGTGTTGCACATGCGTGCTAGCGTAATGATGCAAGCACTAAATTCACGGGTTAGAGCAAAGTTACTCTACTAACTTTGGTTAGAGGGACGAAACCCGTGTGCTAAAACGCTTAAAAAAAAGAATGAGCCTGAATGTTAGCAGCCGTGGACCGAGGTTTTGGCCTTGTTAGGCCTCATCAACGCAGCACAGCAAACAATCAGGCCCAGATTCACACAGATAATACATAAAGTATATCACCGTTCAACCGGACCGAAGCTTATTACATTGTTGTATTGGAATGTAATCGCACAATATTTTATGCGCACCATTTTTTCAGACCAAGTTGTGTGTCGTGCGCGAGTGGAGTTTGAATTTATAATCTAGTATTGTGTTGGCTGCTAGCTGCAAGAAAGTAAAATAGATATAGTTATGAAATCGGTTTGAAATGAAGCACCTCTTTCCTCTTATAAATCAGGTCAGGCTCGGACTAAAGAAAAAATTTGTTTCTGTTGTAATTTTCTATCCTGCTAATGCTCAATATTCAGGTGCACTACTTTTCATTTTTTAAAAGAAAAAAAATGACCACAATAAAATACCTCGGCGCCTAGAAGACAGCTCTGCACAAAAAATGTCTGCCATCTCTGAACTAAAAGAGGAGTTTAAGACGTTTTTTCAGCAATAATAATACCTTTAGTTTATTGCCAACACAAAGCTATAACTAAATCCTTTTACGAGCTGAAGTGGCCCATTGCCATTGGCTAAGAGCTTATACTTACTCCTGTTTCTGTAGTGTTAAGCAGATGAGAGTCATAGATTCCCCCTTTAAGGGACATTAATCTGTCGTAGTTTAGCCACAGTAGATGCTGGTACTCATTTTACCAACCTCGTAAGGATAAGTCAACTTAGGCGGAAAGGTCACACAGTCGGTTCAACACTCGGCTGAGCCGGGATATGAACCCGAGACCTTGTGGTTGGAAGGTAGAGATCTTACCTCTGCGTCAACCACGCCGCGGTTACTGACAAGGCAGAGCCCCGAGTAATCAACACAAATCCCTATAGTAAACAAAAAAATACTAACCTTGACGGTGTCTTTGAGTTATTTTGGGATGCCTCAATGGGCGATAGATGAAAGCAAAAATCTTGATCTGTATTTTTAATTTCTAATTCGAAACCACCATTCAACCGGACCGGAGCTTGACACATAGAGAACACATATTGCTGTACTGGAGTTTAGTCGCATAACCACGTTGTACATGTGTGTCTCACCAGCTTGCAAATATTGCGCAAGTGGAGTTTTAATATAAAATCTATCGTGTCTGGCTGTTAACTACAACAACTAGCTTGTATTGTAAACAAATATAACAATAATTTAAAAAAACAAGACGAATGATTTTAGTTTTTTAGATATCTTTTGATAGCTGGGGGGAAGGGGGGAATCGAAAGGGGTTACTCCCTTATATGGGCTATATAGGTATGGTTTTTCAACCATAAATAGGGTATCAATTTTAGCCATTTTGGTAATGAATCTAGGATATCGATTTTGTTACTCTAGTCTTGAATTTTTTTCTTCATAATGTAGTTTTGTAACTTACCCGTAATAATATAAAGCAGATAAACATTGCCTTAATTTAACATTGGTCTGAAAGAGGGAAATAATTATAAGGAAGGTATGAAGTGAAGGGTGTTGATTTAAGGGTCGGGCCCAAAATAGGGTATCAAATTATTGGTCAGGTCATAAATAGGATGGGGAAAATCGCAGATTTTGGTCATAAAACTGAGGAAAATTTTTTGCGCGCGCACGGACCGTCTGGATCATTTCGGCAGTCATACATGAAGTATTGCGGCCTGACTAGGTATTTGTATAAATTTAGTAAATGAGCTTTAAGATTTGAACAGAATTCCTTCAAAAAAAACCATGGATTTAGGAGATTTTAAGAACATTCTCGCATTTATACATGACCTAAAGTTTTTAGTATACTGCGCACTTACATTTCTGTTATGTTGGGCTGCGTACGCATTTGGCAGGCACTTGATGTCTCCCTTACGTAAGATTCCATCGCCACCAGGACTGCCGTTTGTGGGGCAAATGTTCACTCTTCTCCGCTCGAAAGATGTTATCGAGCTACTGACGGAATGGGCGCAGAAGTACGGACCGATTATTATTTACCGCAGCCGACCAATGGGTGAGGCGTTTTATCATCGTTATTGTTCGTAATTTTAAACAGTTGATAGTTTCTGTAGTTTGTGATACAATCATGGTAATATGATAATATTTATTGACTTCTTATTCTTCTTCCTCCTTCTCCTCCTCCTCAGCTTCTCCTCCTCCTCAGCTCCTCCTCCTCCTTCTTCTTCTTCTTGTTCTGCTCCTCCTCCTCCTCCGCCTTCTTCCTCTTCTCTTAAATTCTTCTTCTTCTTCTTTCCTTCTTCTTCTTCTTCTTCTTCTTCTTCTTCTTCTTCTTCTTCTTCTTCTTCTTCTTCTTCTTCTGCTTCTGCTCCTCCTCCTCCTCCTCCGCCTTCTTCCTCTTCTCTTAAATTCTTCTTCTTCTTTTCTTCTTCTTCTTCTTCTTCTTCTTCTTCTTCTTCTTCTTCTTCTTCTTCTGCTTCTGCTCCTCCTCCTCCTCCGCCTTCTTCCTCTTCTCTTAAATTCTTCTTTTCTTCTTCTTCTTCTTCTTCTTCTTCTTCTTCTTCTTCTTCTTCTTCTTCTTCTTCTTCTTGTTCTGCTCCTCCTCCTCCTCCGCCTTCTTCCTCTTCTCTTAAATTCTTCTTCTTCTTCTTCTTTTTCTTCTTCTTCTTCTTCTTCTTCTTCTTCTTCTTCTTCTTCTTCTTCTTCTTCTT
>JAOBYJ020097893.1:0-10517 GCA_025403565.2 Palythoa heliodiscus
CAAAGCAAACTTTAAATAAGAAAAATGGTGCAATGCAGAATTAACACATTTCAAGCACCCTACTGATGGTCTGTTCTGATTTTAAATATATTTTTGATTCTTCACCGTTATAATTGAATGGCAAAGCATATAACATTTCATCACGAGGCATACTGATGCATTTTTCATAGTACAGCGTTTTGTAGCATAGCGTAGTAAGGCATTGCATAGTAAGGCACTGCATAGCATTAAATCCTAAGGCATAGCACTGCATAGTTAGAAGGGCATAGCACAGCATAATGTAATGTGTAGTATAGTAATGCATAGTAAGGGTTGAATAGCATAGTAACGCATTTCGTAACATATGGCATAGTAAGTACATAGTAAGTCCATGCATAGCCGCGCATTGTAAGGCGTAACGTGGCATAGTAAGGCACTGAAGAGTATCGTAAAGCACTCAATATCACAGTAAGGCATTGCATAACACACTATGCATAGTATTAGCACATAAGTTAATATAAACAACTGATAAAGCACAGCAGAGTATACCAAAGCATGGCATAGTACAGCTAGGCTCAGAATAAAGGAAAACACTCACATAACATGCATTGGACAAGATATCAAAATTCAGAACAAGAGAAAATGATATGCAATGCATTTAAACGTAGCCCGAACTACAGGAAGGACACTCTCCAATGGCATCATAATGCAATACAGATCAATATTAAATGAAAGAAAGCCACAGTTTACCTGTGGACATTGGCGAGACACTCCATGCCGAAACAACACGTTACCCTTCACATCCACGGCCCATACAGCTATATACTCATCCTCCGAGTCGTTTGGATCGATCTGGATTGAAACGTCTTGCACTTTGATTGGAGGCGTGACCTGAATCCATGGGCCTGTTGTCGTAAGCTTGCATCTCCTAGAAAAAAGGCAATATGCTTTGTATTAGGCCTTGACGAACAACACAACTGGTGGCACGTGGCCCTGCGGGTACCAGTCCTAACCCTAGGGTCATGAGTTCGAACCCCAGCCACACCACTGTGTTGCGTCCTTGAGCAAGTCATCTTTCTGTACTTGTTACGCTTAATTAACATTTACTGGGGTTTCAAACTAGGGGTCGCGTATCGCAAGTGACATTTACTAGCCTTGTTTCCGATGTCTATATTTACCATAACGTACTAGGACAAGTTCAGTCACATAACAAGATATTAGTAGTTGTCTGAAGATGTTTATTAGGCTATCTTTATTTCTGCAGCAAATCTTTGTGTAAAGGTCACTTCTAACATCCGCGATAGGGTTACTATAATTTTTATTATAATACACTACGCATGCAATGACTGGATGTTTATCCTGTCATCAATTAACTTCCAGAAGAGAAATCGGGATATAAATCTCACTAATGTAACCCATGCAATGTTGTGTCCCTCTCCACTTGCGAGATCGCCTGGGACCAAGGGTGAATTCAGCTTTAATTTGAAGAGTGAACAAACGCCCGATTCCTACTTTTCGTTTTACAACTTCAGCTTCAAATCGTTTTGAAACTCCTGCGTTAGGAACAAAAATCAGTACCAACTTCTGCTGGGGGAGTATGTCTCTTATCAGCTTAACAAAGCAGAACCGGAGTATAAGGACAAGTTCTGATGAGATACCGTAGGGTTCGTACAAGGATTTTTATTCAGATCTATACAATATGCTCCTTTCCAAGGTTGGTACAGATCTTTGAAAAAAATTTTGGACATTTTTCCCGATTTTCGAGAATTAAAAAGTGTCTAGTTACACTTTAATTTACTATCAGTGCGACTAACGTCAGCAATAGAGCCAAATGTTTTTAAAAAAAGGTAAAGAGACTTTATTTAACCGGGGTAACACGTGACAGTGAAACTGATAAACTTGTGGCCCTCGGTCAAGCTACACGGATGAGAGGAAAGTCGGAACAGGCATTGGAGTCTCTGAGAATCGAACTGGGGACCTCCAGCACAAAAGGCAACGCACTTACCAACTGTGCTACGCCTGCTCCAAGTTTTACAAACTGACAATGTTTCTGTTAACTGTATTGTATCTTATAGTTTTGAAAATTAAATACATAGATACACTGGAATCACTCTTCAAATTTAGAACGTCAGTATTCCTGGAGAAATTCGTTTGTAGGATCCACTGGGTGTTTTATTTTCCGCTAAAAGGCAAGCTGTGAAAATCCGGAATTGCCAGACATCTACTATACCCTCTCAGACTTTTTCTATATTTTTCTGGCAGAAAGTTTTTGAATTTCCATACTTTTTCCAGCTTTCCATACTCTTACGTATTCTAGTATTACTACCGGTACACGGATCGGGATCTTTCAATGTCATCAATTAAAACTATAACAAAAGAAGGTGTGGGATTTAACTCATAATCATAATAATCAACATACCAACAATTATTATCAGGATAATCATCACTGTCCTACCTGTACCATCTGCGCCGTCTCACATAGTCGTTCCAGTTTTTCTCCGGATGATAACTCCTTCATAATAAGCAAGATGATTACTTTCAGACTTGCGGACTGTAAATGATCTATTAAGCGCCGTGGAGCTTATTTACGTTTCCCGGTTAGAAGTCTTTAAAATTACGCTTCCCTTGAATAAACGCCGCACATATTTCAAAGAGATTTGAGTGAAGCACGCATGTACTAGGTATGCATAACACAAGGCAATACCAAACACGGTTTTAAGAGCTATCCAACATTAAGCATTAGAACTCTCGAACTGGTTGTGGTCCCCATTCTCAAAAAAATTTCGTGCTGTAGTATCTCTTTATATCAAGATCAAGTACTGTAACAAAGATGCGGCACTCATTTATAAATCCTCAATTGGCGCTACGGCGTTTATTCAAGAGCGGCGCTTAAATTCGAGTGACATGACAATTGAACTGGAAGAAAGAAGTTAGTCTAACGTCAAGACGACAGTTCCCACATAGGACAAGTACTTGCAACTGTAAATTAAATAGGGTAGAAATATCAGGCAACATTATGTTGATATAGCAACTAAAAATCTAAGGAGGGAGTAACGCTTGGTAACAACTTTGGTTTTACAAAAAAATTAAATACTTCCGCGAGTAAGTCGACCCAACCCAAGATTCTGAATCAATTGTTCACTCCCAGATAGGTAAGAAATCTGACGTTTGAGGCGTTATCCCAGATAGGTAAGAAAGCTGACGTTTGAGGCATTAGCCCAGATAGGTAAGAAATCTGACGTTTAAGGCGTTAACCCTTCGTTAGAGCGATTAGGGCCAACACTCGAAATGTCAAATTTCTTACACATTTTATGCTGATGAACAGTTTTTTCACAATCTTGAATTGTAATAAGGTGGGAAGGAGTGGGAAGATGAGACAAGCAAAAATTGACCGTGTCAAATAGTAACAATAATAATAATAATAACAATAATAATAATAATAAAATAATAATAAAAATGACAATGACGATAATTATAATGTAAATAATATTGCTAAAAAAGATTTTATCAATGCTGCCCACGATAAAAATAATAGCTCCTGATCAACAAAAAATATTACTAAAATGGAGTTGTATACAAGGAGTTATAATAAAAAAAATTCCTTTTTGTAAAAGGCGTCCAAAATATTAACGCATGCCTTAGCTGCGCGCTTACCACAGCAGCAATGACGCCACATCAATAGTAGAAAATGTACGGGTTAAACGTCAAAGAAAAAAGTCCCTTCACAGTTCTATAATAGACGAGCTGTGTGTGGGTTTACTACAAACATGTCTCTCGTCTTTGAAAATCCGTTCTTACACCAGGCTGTCCCACTTCTCTGGATGCCGTTATTCTTAGTAATATTAAACTCTAAATTTCAACATATTATTGGAATCTTGGCCAGTTCATATCTCCCTTTCCCTCCATTTCTAATAGATTGTGTAAGTTTTTACCTTGGGAAATCCACGGCGTACTGCCATCCATCGTCGTCTGTAATTCCTGGTCTTGTTTCTTGTGTCCACTGGCCGCTCCACTGCCACTGGCTGGAGGGGAGAGGAAACCCCTCCTTGGATCGCTCATACACCCCTGACTCGTCACTCCAGTTCGAGCGATCGCTAGGAAGTCGCCTATGACAAAGAGTTCACATCCTGTTACGTATTTGTACATTCACCACAACTCAACCTCCTCCCCTAGTTCGGGTGGACCTCCCCCAGTTCGGGTGGACCTCCCTTAGTTCAGGCGGACCTCCCCTAGTTCGGGTGGACCTCCCCTAGTTCGGGTGGATAATTCTCAGGGTTTGTACGGACGCCTGATATTGAAATTCCAGGACTTTTCAATGTCTTTCAAGGCCTTACTCTAACAATTCAAGGATTACTCTTGGAAGGTTTTGTGCAATCTTTCTCAACTAATTCATCATACACGTAACAAAACTAACAACACCAAACTGCAGTAGCAAAAAAGATAAAATTTGCTCCTTTTCTCAGCTATTTCATAAAGAAACAGTAATAATTTTAACTTAAGAGTTGCCAAAAAAAAAACACTTGCAAAAATCAAGCGCTTTCAAGCATTGGCTCTCAAATTCAAGTACCTTCTAGGCCTTGAACTTTTTATTTCAAATTCTACTAGTACTTTAAAGGACTTTCAAGGCTTGTACGAACCCTGAATTCTATAAAATACCAAGAATGGTGAAGGCCACAGTGGGGGACTGATTACACAGTCATACGAAATTTCAGTAAATTTATTAACGTAAACACAATATTAAGTAAAGTTGCGTAATAAATATTATTGACATGCTGAACAAGCTTGTCGATGGCAACATGGCCGAGCAGTTACTGTGAGTGATTTATAATCCTGGGGTCGTTAGTTGCGTCCTTGAACAAGACACTTTAGCCGACTTGTTCTAGTCAACTTAGTTGTATAAGTGAGTATCAGATTCTGCTAGGACTGACCTGCGACGGTAGGGAGTAAAGTTGCTGTTGTTTTGGTGGTGGTCGTGGTGATGATGATGATATTGTGGTTGGTGGTGATGTTGCTACTGTTAGTGATGATGTTATTGTTGTTGTTGGTGGTGGTAATGATGATGACGATAGTGTAGTTGGTGATGATGTTATTGTTGGTGGTGGTCATGGTGGTAGTGATGATGACGATAGTGTTGTTGTTGATGATGTTGCTGCTGTTGGTGACGATGTTATTGTTCGTGGTCGTGGTGGTAATGATGATGACGATAGTGTTGTTGGTGACGATGTTATTGTTGGTGGTGGTCGTGGTGGTAACGATGATGATGGTGTTGTTGGTGATGATGTTGCTGCTGTTGGTGACGATGTTATTGTTCGTGGTCGTGGTGGTAATGATGATGACGATAGTGTTGTTGGTGATGATGTTATTGTTGGTGGTGGTCGTGGTGGTAACGATGATGATGGTGTTGTTGGTGATGATGTTATTGTTGTTGTTGGTGGTGGTGGTAATGATGATGATGATAGTGTTATTGGTGATGATGTTGCTGCTATTGGTGACGATGTTATTGTTGGTAGTGGTCTTGGTGGTAATGATGATGGCGATAGTGTTGTTGGTGATGATGTTATTGTTGTTGGTGGTGGTGGTCATGGTGATGATGATAACGATGTTGTTGGTGATGATGTTGTTGGTGGTGAGGATGTTGTTGGTCATAGTCGTGATGATGCTGGTGATAAAAGTGTTGTTGATGATGATGTTATTGTTGTTGATGGTGGTGGTCGTCGTAGTGATGATAATGATGATATTGTTGTTGATTTTGCAGAGGGTGTGAAACTAGAGTACCCAGAAAACAACTCTCAAGAGAGAGATTTAAAATCAACTAATCTCAGCCCTCGCACGGTGAGAAGCGATAGTGATAATCGCTACACTTTACCTGACTCTACTAATCTTGAAATATTGGTTCTTTACAGTTTTCATTAGGGGAACTTTTGTTGAGGATGTAATAAACATACGACACATTTCGAACAACCCGTTCAACTTCAGAGAGATCAACTCTGAAGTGTCTTTAGGGCACATACAAACA
Organism: Palythoa heliodiscus; assembly: GCA_025403565.2. NCBI lineage: Eukaryota > Metazoa > Cnidaria > Anthozoa > Zoantharia > Sphenopidae > Palythoa > Palythoa heliodiscus. The sequence goes on from JAOBYJ020097893.1 coordinate 5,996, forward strand.
AAACAGATACTGAAAAAATCAGATACCCAATGTCCCCGATTTCATGACTAGTGCTCTACAGTGGGGTGGGTTGATTTTGAAATACTGACAGAAGTAATTCCCAGATCGAGAGGTCTGGGGGCAAATGCTTGATAATCAGTATTTCAACATCAACCCATCCCACTGCAGTTGCCTCAGTAACTCAGTGGTATAGCACCAGTCATGATATTGACCCATCCTACTGCAGTTGCCTCAGTAACTCTGTGGTAGAGCACCAGTCGTGATATTGATCCATCCCACTACAGTTGCCTCAGTAACTCAGTGGTAGAGCACCAGTCATGGTGAGTCGTGAGTTCAACTCAAGACATCTGATTTTTTCCAGCATTTGTTCTATTTATGTTTGCTCTAACGACACATCAGAGGTAATCTCTATGATCATAAACGTTTTGTTGAATAGGTAAATAAGTTATACTTGTTTTAAAACTTTCGCGTGTATTATACATGATAACATGGATAAAATATCTAAAACTTTAAGGTTTGCATGCGTTAAAATTTAAAAATACATTTACGTTTCGGCTTCTCTGGTGGAAGCCTTCATCACAATGATGCAAATCAGTAAGATCAAAGTGTTTAAAATAAAAATTTAAATGTGCATGAAAAGCAGTGGCATATAATAAACATCCCAACAATTTTAATAGAGATGACTGTTATAAATTAAATCTTACATGGAAACAATCAATCAAGGACAAAACACTTACCGCCTGAACAGCTTTATTGTTGTGCCTCCAAACTTACAGGTTAATTTTTTATTTTAAACACTTTAATTTTACCGACTTGCATCATTCCGATGAAGGCTTTCACCAGAGAGGCCGAAACGTAAATGTATTTTTAAATTTTAATGCATACAAACCGTAAAGTTTTAGATATTTTATCTATTTTATTAAGTTATACTTTTTAGATAACTAGCATCGTTACTGAATAGAAATACCTGTCTGAGAACCCTTTAATTGGATTCCATCGCTGATTCTCATAAATGAAGTGAGTATCATAATCTTCTTGCTGATAAATTCCAAAGGAACTGCAAGAGAAACCTTTAAAAATGCCCCCACCATAACCCCCTGTGTAGGCATATGGTACACCATCATATCCAATGCCCCACACCACTCCTTCACATCCAGCTTGTACGTGCTTCATGTGTCCACCAACTTGGCGCCAATAGAGCTGATTTGGTATCAAAGGCATATCTTCGGGAGGAGGCTCGCTGAAGAACACATCACCATTGGTAGCTACGGCCCAAATGCACCTAGATGAGGCTGGTCCCTCTGATTTATGGACCTGCGCGGCAGCATTGGCAATTGACGTAACCCAGTCATTTAGATCCTTCTCACTACCAAGACAAAGGACAAGTGGATTTTTGGCCACAGTTTTCAGTGGAGTATGGACTGCAAAACAGTGAGTGCGAGACATTTTGGGGCAAATAGTAACGCAAGTGATGTCAATGAATGGTATTACCACTTCTTCGTATACTGAGCTTTTCTCGTAGTAACACAACAGTGCCCCTGGTCTGTCTTTGTTGCCCGGATCGAGCTTTATCACACAGTCACACCACAAGTTGTAAAACTTGTCTTGCAGGAGAAGGCAGTGGGTTTTCTTAAACCACGTCCCCTGTAGGCAAAAACAAAACAAATCAAAACAACCTTTCATGTTCCTCCTACGTTACAAATGAAGGTGGTGTGGTTGGCGCAGTATTAAGATATCTCCCTTAAAACTACAAGGTCCCAGGTTCAAACCCAAGCCCTGCCGAGTGTCGAACATTTGCGTGGCCTTCTTTCCATCGAAGTTGACACAGCCGGTTTTCCATCCTTACGAGATGGGAAATTGAGTACCAGCTTCTGTTGGGGACTAACCTGTAACGGATTAGTGTCCCGTACGTCCAGGAGGAGTCAATGACTCTCGTCCAGAAAGAGGAGATAACTAGCGACTCCAACGGGCCACTTACGCTCGTAAAAGGAAATACCTAGATTACGTTTCAAATATCAGGACAGCGACAATTTTAAACATAAAAGATAAGGCCACACTATGAATGGTGTTCAGGACCTACGGACTCAACGTGTTGGCAAAATTTCCTCCAGTTTTTCGATTTTGGCGTACAGTCAAGTGAGATGACAAATTTGAAGAATCTATAGTTCGCAATAAGTTTCTAAGGGACAGAAAAATTTTGCAAACATTTTTAACGGATGCGTTTTAAATACACGTATTTAAGCTCACGTAAACACTTCTAATCCTGCAATAATAGAAATACGCTTATTTCCTCATCGTTGATACATCAAAGTGCCAACAAAACTTTAAGCTGGTCAAATAAAATGTACGAATTTTGGAAACTTTTGATAACTGATAAGGACGTAAATTTATAAAAAAGAAAATAGAAAGAAAATATATCCCCAGTTTTGCCTCAATGACTCACATGGGAGATTGCTTTCTCATAGTCCGAAAACTGATTCATTTCTCGTTCGTCTCGTCCACGGAGTAATTCCAGCACATTCTTCCTCCAAAATGCTTCACGGAATGAGCTGCCAATACCCACCAAACTCATACTGCTATTCGATGACACAAGCCGCTTGTGATTGGACGAAAAGAAGGCTGAGTCAATGTCACATGATCCGCTTGAAAGCCATGTTAAAAACTCTACGTTGACTGGAAGACTGGGTTCTTGAAGACGTTCTTCATAACCCACATTACTGGAATACCCTGCAGGGAGATTCGCAATTGTAATTTCGCCCTAGCTTAGGCTAAAGTTGAGGATAGAGCCACACAACACATGAAGGGTAGAAACTGAACAATTTTTTGGCGATAACATCTACTCTTCATTTGGACTTAATTGCCGCTTTTCACCTGACGTCATAGCGGCCATGTTGGTGTCTTGAACAAAATAATATTGATGATTTCTTTTGTTTACGACACCAACATGGCCGCTTCCGTCTTTTGTCTTTGGGGTCTCCAGGGAAAGCGTGAAAACCAAGAATACTTTATTACTTTTTTACAAGACACTAAATATTCCCGATTTTCATTTGAAGGCAATCCTCAATGATAAAATTTTCAACCTTTCAATGAACTTGTAGAATATCATATACTCAGTTTTCGCGATTTCATAACTTCTTTAGTATCACCAGCAGCCGCACATAAGATTAAACAGAAAAACAGTGGTCAAACTTTTTAAAGATTTTCTTCATTTTAAACAAATAAACGACAGTAAAAAAACACTTGATTCTGTGGCTACAACTCCTTGCCCCAACTTAAAACATATAAAGGAAATCTGGTCGTGAAGTTTTTGCAACACCAAACAGAAAATAACTATTATTGCCGTTGCTATTTATAATCAGGATCTAAAGAAAATCTAAAAAAACAACTCAGTTTCATCAGTTTTGCTTTCTGTTAACCAGAATGCATTGCGTTGAGACCAGATTGCATTGCGCGCATTGTAATTTATTGTTCTGTTGCACTCTCTACGATTTAAAATGTTTAAAAGCGTGCATTACATCGATTATTATAAAACTTTTGTGAGGAGAAACACTGAATTTAGTCATTTTCAAAGTATGCAGTTTAATAACTTTGCCCCTTGTGAAAATGAGGTTTACCCGCTCAATCATTTTTGCTTGTAACGTTTTATACTCATCGTATTAAATGCACCCAAACAAACCAAAATATCCGCAGCAATCTCATAGCGTTGGGATATACTATTACTACTTTCGGGAAATCGCACGAGCTCGTGTTCAAAAGAAATTACTTAACTAGGAACGAGTGATGTAATGAAAGTTAAAGTTAGGCGAATAAAATCGAGTTGATTTTGTCAAGTGCGTTACAATATAATAAAATTATGTAACATTATTCCTGTTATTCTTATAACCACAGCGAACAAGTTTGATGAGCATGACCAAATTTCTTATTCTCACTACACATTTAACTAAATACATCTTTTGAAAATGACGGTAAGATAAACATTGATTTCGTTTAAAACAGCTAAAGCTTAAGAGGTTAGGAAATAATTTCGACAGTTGCTGCTGATTGGAGTGTATTTTGAAAACCACTAACCATGGCTATTATTGCAATTTAGTCCAGCGGAAATCTGATCTTGGTCTCTTGTTTGGTTTTGCTGATCAGTTCTACGACTGGTCTTGATAATCTTCCACTGTCGTCCCACCAGCTCGTCAATTGTGACATCAGTTCGGAAATACAAGTGATCTCCCAGGGTGCTCAATGCGAATACCTGTAGATATGAAAATTATTGAATTTTTCTAAATGGTAAAACCTATTTTAGACCCTCAGGAACTGACAGCAACAGTTGCAGCCATAGCAGGAGTAGTAGCGGGAGTAGTAGTGGGAGTAGTAGTGGTAGTAGTAGTAGTAGTAGTGGTGGTGGTAATGGTGGTGGTGGTGGTGGTGGTGGTGGTGATGGTGGTGGTGGTGGTGGTAGTAGTAGTAGTAGTGGTGGTGGTGGTGGTGGTGGTGGTGGTGGTGGTGGTAGTAGTAGTAGTAGTAGTAGTAG